>DWDT01000742.1:0-18875 GCA_018245595.1 Microceris scylla
TGTAGTGACAGTATGTATTCTATTTTCAATAAAATTTTCTTGTCTTGTTGAACTGCCAACTCATGCGTTTTATTAGAAAAACTATTTAACATAAGATCTTGCTAAGTTAAGACAACCAGCTTCGGACTGGCAGAAATTGAGACATGTCTTAGTGTAACGATATTGTTAAACATAAGATAGTTAGTATAAATACTGTATAATTATTTAGCGCGTATGAGTTAAATAGTGATAAATGTACCACATCGGGTTTGTGGGATAGTGGTCGTCGTCATTCGGTGCTCTCCGCATACTCTGTCAGAGGGTTGACGTGATGTAGTAGTTGTAAATTCTATACATCTCCACACTAGACCATCTAAGTTCAAACTAAACATCAATAAAGCGGGTGTCATCGTAACCAGGCGGCTGAAAAAACTACATACACACACCCACACATATGTATATATACATATATACACATATATATATGCAGTCTATCACATGACATCCTTTCATAACACAAAAACAAGACGACACAGACTGTACACGATAACGTTCATTATCAACGAGTAATGTAAATTTGCTAGTAATTTAGATATTAGAGGATTCCCAGTGAGCTCACGTTTGTTGCGAGTGGAACACATTACACAGCAAACTATACGCTCAGTAGTTAGCAACAACATTCCCATACTCTGTGCTGTCTTCATTAACATAATAGCAATTAAATTAGCCTTTACAAGTGTTGGACGAAGTACGACATAATATATGTACCGAACGTTTTTGGTAGTTAGTTGGAAGACCTGGGTATCACATCTTTAATCACAGTGAAAGATATACGCGATAAAAAAAACCACGTATGTTTAACAAAGATATTATAGTTGAAAATGACCATCAATAAACAAGGAACGAAAAATTTGATAATTAGATATACCTAGTTGCTTTCTCGAGAAATTCTATATCTTATAAAGTAAGTGACTTATCAGTCAATTGAAAAGTTCCAACTGAAATTGTCTTAATAGCGTTATTACTTGACAAAATAACTTATAGTTAAGCTTTAAGGTGCTTAAGGACACAATAGTTAAGTTTCAACAAGTTTTTTATTATTTGTGTAGTAGAAATTACAAACTAGTAAAAGTTAAATTGACAAGCAGCTGTAGTTGCCAGATTAAGTTAATGTACTATCTCGATGTTCTCTTTTGCCTTGAAGTTACAATTGGATTAAAGAACAATATTAACAAAACGGGGTATAGCAATAACCCCAACCCTTATTCCATGGTGAGACATATAACATAACTGGTGAGTCGTGGAACTGTACTACACTCCTCTGTCTACCTCTTAGGGAAAATACAGGCGTGACGTTATGTACTACAGATCAAAATATATGTACACAAGAAAGAACATTTGAAAAATTGCTCGATGTCGTTATAACAATACGCTTCCAAAGCTCTGGCTTTGACCCCACTCGACCCGAATCGGTCGCATGGAGTGGTCAATATGCCATCAAGATAATAGCGCCATTCAGATTTAATTACTCGCCATTAGACTCTGAGTGCGTAGCCCAGTACAAAGCAAACGTATTAGTGCATCAATATCCAATCTATGCCTGTATCGTGCTCGCCTGCTTGTTAAAGGGTAAGACAGCCACGTGAAATTATAGATAACTTATTCGGGAACATAAATAATATTAATTGAGGCTTTTGTACGAGTATATTGCAAACCATATTCATGAGCTCGGATGGGTCTGAAACTACCTACCGGGCAAACCGCCTATATAAATCTGCTTGATCGTGAATGTACTGTATGTACCTACGAGATTGTAAGTAGATATTTGCGTATATACATTCACGATTTATCAGTAAAATATAAGTATGCAGATGCCAATCACATTTTTATGTGTTATCGCTACTGGCTATTCTAATTATTACAGAGGAATTCTTTTTAATTTTCCCGTTTGTTTATTATTGTAGCAATTTTTTTTAATTTTTTTTATATTGTTTGTTGAATATGCAATGATAAGGAGGTATATTTCAATCATTCGTAACAAGGAACAATTTCATGATGTAAAAAAAACTATTTAGGAGCGGAATTACAATATATTCAACCCCTTTCGAAAGTGGAAGGTAAATTAAGTGCAGCATATCTCCTACCGAGTTATGAACATCCTCTTAATAGCGAGCGTTAGTGCAATCAAGTTTTCCTAACAATGCCTCGTGGATAGGCGAACAAAGGTCGACTTCGGTGAATAGCACACTACAAGCATACAAGTGTGCTCGGGGCCTCGCCGGTACTAAGTTGCCGAACAACTACATGCTATATGTGAACATACATCTTATTAGTACTGTTTGAGTATGCATACCTACATTTCGTACTTCTAATTATAGGAGTGATCCCTTAACCTCATGAGGTTGTGAGGGTTATGAGCGAACCAAACTCGGTCCGCGTGGGGATTATGGGCGGTAACCACTCAGAGAAGGTGTCCAGTAGTGACATAGTCTGTGCCACTACTGGACATAGGCCAATGATGATTAATATGAGTAGTGATTGTTTATTGTTATCATCAAACGTTTCTTCACTCCACTGCTGGATACGGATCTCTCATTAAACTACAAGGATATTAAGGCCTATCATGTTTTCCAGAGACTAAGCAGACTTCACACGACCAAGAGAACAGTTTGGAGTAAAGATCCAGTATTAAATAGTTCGAAAATTTAACTTATACTGTATAATACCGCAGGAAGATATTCGCAACAATGCGTATCATCTATAAGAAAAAAAATCTCGGTAGTTAATGAAACATCGGACTTGAGACGGCGAGTCATTAGTAATGAATAATGAGTCGAACGTGCTTAATGCGTACCGAGGCAATTTAATTGGATTTGCAAACCAATTAGTGATGAACGTTTACCTTGCTACGCGGACCGCTACAACCGGTACTGCTCTAACTAGTATGCAATCGTTTATATGTCTCACTACTAAAGCCACTGAAAACTTTCTATACCTATAATAATTTATTAAAAGTAAACGGCAGCGAGCCACCTGATCCTAAGTATTCCCCGTCGCTTATACAAGTAGACATGTGCAACATCAAAGTGTTACCGTCAAGGTTACCAATGTGTCGCTTACCTTAAAACAAATATTTCCAACTATAAAGTGGTTAACGAAAGTGTATAACGCAACCGTTAAGAGAAATTTCTTTCAAAACCAGTAAGGAATTTACAGCTCTTGTTATATTGTAAATGTTCATAGACAAATGGGATTACTTAAGATTAGACCATCTGAAGAGTTCGCTTCATTTAATATGTTAAAAAGGAAGTCAATTCAAAATCTTAATACTTCACATGTCGTATTTGATGAAGCGGGAAACTTCAGACTACGATTTAGATTACAACATCATTATCTTATTAATAAATAATAATCATCATGTATAAGCTTAATAAGGCATATACAAGCCAAGTAATTGTGATTACAAACAAATTGTTGTTCAATCTAGCTCAATATAACGTGACTCTAATGCAAGACCTCGTGACCGTGGTAATTATGTGATCAGCATAAATGAGAGAGGACTATATTCGTATGGGAAATAAATCCACTCAAAACTTGCATCTGCTCAATATATTTACTTTTATGAATAGCTTAAAGTTCAGTTCAACCTTCAGCCTCTATTTAGACGAAGTAGTATTTTTTTATTCAATCAAGTGTCCATATCTCTTGCTGTTGTCACCGAAAATGAATAAATCGGCCCGTAACATGTAAAATAAGATCTTCAATATAATAATTGTAAGCGCCAATGAGCAGACTGTGCTGGCTATTTCAGCAATGTAAAGATGATTGATCATTGAAGTAGTTATGTAACTGGTAGAAGAGGAAGCAGAAGATAAAAAAAATATTGTATAAAGATTAATGGCTCTCAAATTTAGTAAGTTGAAGTGACAATGGGCAGGCCATATTGCTCCACTGACCCACAACCGATGGGGAAGAAAGGTAATCGAGTGGCGGCCACGTCTCGGCAAAAGGAGCATGGGTCGCTCTCCTACCAGATCGTCTGACGACCTGAAGAAGTCAGCGGGAAGCTACTGGAATCAGAAGGCCCAGGATCGAAAGAAGCGACGCGGATTAGTGGACGTCTGTCTATGTTCAGCCGTGGACATCCAGAGCCTGATGATGGTGATAAAGATTGATAAATTTATGGGACATTCTCGTACTTAGATGTTATTAGTACATATGTGTGTGTCAATGAGAATGTTATATTCAAATAGTACCTAATAGATTGGTAACATATTATTAATTATAAAGTATATAACTTTATATATGGGATCATTTGTAACCGATAATGAGAAGGACGTGCTCAATGCGTGTGGAGGCAGTCTAATTGGATGTGCAAATCAATTAATGTTGAACATTCACTTGAACATAACATAATTATTATTCCTAAGTCAACATAACTGTGGACTGTTAAATTATTTAAGCTATATTATTTTCAAGTACTTACATAAATACATTGGTACAAATGTATACAAGTATATTGTTGAATAGCACGTGTTTAATTTGTAATAATTATCTGTAATACTCCAGTTGGGGAATAATTAGTACACTCTACCCGTAATATATGTACCTACATACGTATCGCACGTGTTCTACATGTCTGTGTCGAATTTATTGGTTTTGCGTAATAATTTATGTTGTTGTATAGTTTTGTTACGCGCACTATAATACGATATAATATTATGTATAATACATTTTTGTACTATAATACGATTTAAGTCGGCAACATTGCTTCCATATTCAATATTATTAACAACCATTTCATCATGTGACCGTTAGATACGTCTTATTTTAGAATAACAATGTTTAAAATTAACACTGACTTAGTTGGACTTAGCAGATGATGAAAAATCTGATGTGTGTATAATCTATGAAATATGTGGAATATCGGGATATATCACAAAATTATGTTTTTCTTATATAAAAATCAGGATAAATGTACATAATAATAACAGGACATAATTGTATACAGTACGGTATTTTAATCAGTGAATAATATGAGTGATTTTCATTAGTGAGTACGAGTATATTCAAGTTAAATTAGACGAAATTTGCCGGATTTGAATTACTCGTGATGCAACATAACTGTTGATAAGGTAATAAAACCGCGAACAAACTACCGTAGGACGAGACGTAGTAATAAAATAAAACATTTCTTATTGTCAGCAGTCGAATTAGACGAAACAATAAAGCAAGTAAAAGTGGCTATACGGTCACCCTCTTCTGTCATCTCGAGGGTCATCGAACTACGCTTGTTTTGGGTAATTGCCAACACTAAACAACTGTATGGAAAATAACATTATATTGCAGTAGTTTTAATCACGATCTGCGAGAGTTTCTGTTACTATTAGGAATTGTTCTCGCTTAAATAAGCGTGTGGTACCTGCTTAGTTAAAAAAAAAACGTAAGATCACGCCTGTAATCCCTAAAGAGATAGGCAAAGGAGTAAAGAACACTGCCATATTCCATCAGATTTGTTTACGTCCGACTATAGAATAGGTAGCAAGCGTATTGCCATATATAGAGCATAAATGCAGATTCCGAGCCAATGCTAGAAATAAGATACTTTTGTGTCTTAGAATAATATTTATATTGTGTACATATAATCTAACAGTAAATACAAGTTATTTTACATAATTTATAGATTTATTTTACTCACATGTATCTATGTCATGTTGTCATGTATGTAATTACTTGTGTTGTGTAATACATATCATATAATAACAGAAACGTGTGAGTATTCTTATGTACATAAAGATAAACTTGATGCGCAGTACTTTATTTATGTAAATACATAAAAATATGCGTTTGTTTGTTGATTACGGTTATCTGTAATTTTGATTCCAGTGTGTTTCTGTATTTGAATAAAACGTCACTGCGGCGGCCTGGTGGGGTAACCTTTAATTTTTGAATATAGTGTAAAGAACATTGATTGAACATTGAATATCAGTTGGAAACCAAGACGTGTGTAGGCTATTAATCCGCATTGGGCTAGCGTGACAGACTGTGACGTCATCCCTTCGAACGAATAAAAGCGTTTTTAATGATGATAATGGTATCATCTAAGAACATCAGTGATAAGAGTCAAGAATAACTTTGATTTGTAATCAGCCACATTTTTAAAAACTCCGTATACCTACTTAAATATATTTCACACGTGACTAAAAGATCGAATCAACCGTGACTTTGTTTGACCAATTTTGGCTAAGTACTGCAACGTGTTACAGTTTGAGAGCAGTTTAAATCGATTTGGGCGGACTTGTCGCCGGACTGCCGTCCAAATGTTTGTCCAAAAGAATTTTCATTACGGGCCACGAGGGTGACCACACGTCACACTCTTGCCCTTCTCACTAAATGCGTTTGTATTGCTACCTTCGTATTACTCAGCATGTTATTCGAATTACTGTTGTCCCTGTTTAGTATAAGTGTAAATACCTCAAAATATATCTGTATGTATTGTCATTTAATTGTTGATGTAAGTTTTATTTTATAACTAAAAACCTTGTCGTTCATCTATTATAGACATATTATATGTACATACAGTTTATAAATAGCCTCGAGTTAACAGCTTATAGAAATTATTTGAAGTATTCTCGTTTTTTTTATTTCTATTATTATCCTGAAAACATATCGAAATCCTTAAATTATGCGAAAACACTGGCTTTAATGGTTATAAATTATATGGAATGAATATTAATAGTAATAAATGTCTTCTAGAATTGCGATAAAAAATACCACCACTAGCGGCTTGGCGAGAATAGGAAGCGTAAGTGACCGTTTTCTAACAATCTTATGTATTTATATATCGGTTGCTTACATTTAATTAAAATAAATTTGTAGGGACGTGCTAAAAGATCAGCCGTAACATATAAAGTAATTGTATCATATATGTGTTTAATTTTACAAGAACATTTATTAAATATGTATTATAGTTAGTAATTCTATTGGTGAACAATATATTTTCTAAAAGAAAACGAAATAAATATTTAACTAATTTTTTTTCCTTTTTATAAAATATCCACCAAACACATACGCGATTACGTATTTACGAGATAATTTTTAATAATTCCATAGCATAATAAAATTGAAAAGCGATTACTCTATATTAATCATTCCACGCGTCGTTTCTACATTGGAATAAATAATTTCGTCTAAGTGAGAACTGCTAAATAAACCGTAATGTGTTTGCAAATGATTTAGTCGATTTCATGCTAATTAATAGGTGCTGTAATAGGTGAATGTAAAGCAGTAAAGGCAATAAAGGTGCCTGCGTAGAATTTTCACGATGTTATTGTCAGCAGAACACGGAAGACAAATAGAGGATCACCGAAACGAAATAATGCTAAAATAAGGAATATGTAAAGTGGAAACGCAGAGGTGGAATCAATACTCTCGGCGCGAGTGAGAAGAGACAGCGGATGATGCACAAACAACGTACTCAGGTTTTTTTTACATACGGATTTTGAAATCCTATATTTATATTTAGTTATATTACAATGTTAACCAACTGAACGAAAACTATGGAAGGATGGTAGAGTGAACTGAATGAATAATGAAGAATTGAATGTACATATAACATTTTGTCATTAATTCAACAGTTTGATGTTGTACATTTATAATATTTATGACGTGGAATATTTTTAGAAGATGGTTGAAAATGAGATATATCTTAACAATAATGTTATTTTTTAGCCGTTAACAGTTATTTTTCTCCAGTTTGCACCATACATTCGAAGGTTAGTTTTAGGGTATAAGAGCAAATAGCTCCGGGGTAAGCAAATACGCTGACGAAGGCATACCACACCTAACCGCTTATATCTAGTTCAAACTGGTTTTTATCTGTCACCCGCAGCCGAAGGGACAACCTTTTACAGGCCCTTTTGATGACATTGACATCGTGAAGTAAAGTTTATTTAAGAATTTCATAGTTTTCGTATAGGGGTCAAATAGATAAATATTAGTTAATAATATTTTATATATTTTGCAGCCGGAGATCACGCAATGTTGCTAAAATAAAATTGTACCTTCAATGTACTTAAGTGATATCATTATGATATAACAATAATCTAACATTTAATATGATTTAGCTATGAATTATAGACGGCTAAATTTTATGTGTATTTTTGGGGACAACTTGACTAGTTACGGATTTAATACAGGTTCTACATGACTCAGCAAAGGTGTAGGAATTATGGATATATTTAAGCTTCAAAGCTGTTAATTCTATATTTCTAACAATGGAATATTATATCAATAATGTAATCTGTTTATACAATACCAATATGTGAGGTTGTTTGCGCGTCATTGATTCGTTATGATAACAATTAAAGCGATTGAAAATTTATTAATATCGAATATTTTTTTTGTATTATTATTTTACAATTGCCTTTTGAATTTGACTTGATCGTCGTTATAAATGTGAAACGAACAATTGAGAAAATAAAACGGAAAACATACTCGTGACTATAAATTGCAAAATATGCAAAAAATGTAATTAATAGTGGAGCGTAAAACATTTGCTATTTAAAAATATTGAAATGTATTGCATAGAAATATTTATTAAAGTCATTCATTGTTTCAGTTATGCCATAATTACCACGATTTAATTGTAATTCATTTAAAACATAAATGCTTTTAAATAGAAGTACTATAACGCATATATTAATGCAGCCTTTACGTACGAAGTACTTGAGTTCAGGACGCTTGGCTCGGGCCATCTGTCAGACGTGCAAAGCCACTAGATGCCACATCAGCAGAATAAGAGGGTGCTGGTATCACACCCTCGACTTTCGACAAATTTAGCGTGGAATTTGTAATAGACAGGTCCGTTTTGTGAACGGGTAAATTGAACCTAAAAAAATTTATTATTTCGAATATTTAAAGTTCGTGGCATCTTAGATCCTACTGTCAATAAGCCGTGACTTATGTACTTATAAAAATAAAGTCGTTTATATCTGTACTCATATAGTATTTCTTATAAACGTTATTTAAAAGACATTAAGTTGTTCTATACAATGTGTAAAGTTTCGTAAACATCTCAGTTATATGAACTTAGCTCGCAACCCTCTGTTTTCAAAAGAATCTTTTGGAAACCATGTTAAAACGTCACTGTCAACGTTAAATCGACGTTTACACGTAGATAACGGTGAAGCAAAATGTAAAAGACATTGAAACTATTCAAGTTGATATCTGCGGGGGGAACAAAAACGTTTTCCCGCCTCTCCGAAAGAAAGCTCCTGGGATCTCGCCGTCTCCGGCGCAAAGCCCGCATCGCGGAATCTTCACTCCTTGGATTTCATCTGTCATAATTTTCCCGCGACGAAAAAGCTTTGGCTTTTAAATAATCCCGTCCCTTGAATATCGGGTGAATCGTAAATTTTACCGCCGAAAACAAAGATGGCTGTGTTTTCTCACGTGATTTTACGACGATTTTTACGCGAGAAACATCGCTTACGATATGGTTTTACGACATAGCACCGCATGTTGGGCGTGTGGTGCTAACGCGTTCATATTATTTGTGTGACTCTTGAGAATATAAACAACGGTAATTTCGCTATAAACGTCGTAACGTGGGCGCCAACAACTTTAACTTAAGTTACTAAAAAACATACGGTACAAAATAATGCAGGTAGAAACAGGAAAATTATTAACGTTATAATAATTTAGATAAAACTTATATATTAAATATTGTTACATATGCAACGAAATTAGCAATGATTTAATACTGAGATGCAACATACCGATGACAGGGCCCGATGGTACTTATTGGGAGCGGCCTATGACCTGCAGTGGACTTAGATACTCGTAGGCTGATGATAATGTAGGTTGTTAATGGGATAGGTAAAAATGTATAGAAGAAACAGAAATTACCACTATTTATTAGGATAACAGAGCTATTGGTAAAAAATATTAGATGGATATATTACAGAAGCCTTATATCCTTCAGTACAAACGAACTAAACTTATACTACCATTTACGACTTATTATACGACTTATATCGTATCGACCATTTTGCGAACACAGAATAATAAATACATATTCTATAGATAAAGTTCACATTGTGTATATACATACATACATTAATAATTATATACAGAATATTTTCAATTTGAGATGTAAGTTGGAACACAAGTTTTACAATGAGCGCTAGTGGGTCAGTTCAGCTCATTTCGCGACTGCAATAGAACAATAGTGGGCGATGAGGAACAAAAAGCCAGTAATTAAGCCAGCAGCACGCTCTACAGTAATCGCGGAAACTTGCATGCACTTTATGTTACAGCATTGTTAAATATAACAGTTATTGTGCATTGCTACAGTTGATTAAAAAATTATTTCTCTCATGACTTTTCTTGAATATTTTATGGATTATGAATATTGGTTTATTGGAACGATATAAATTATCAGTCCAGTTGTAATAGTGCGTAAATCATAAACGACAGCTTTACAGGAGAGCAAAGTATTTGTATCTATTATGGAATGAACGAACGGGGGCTCATTCAACGTTCACAAGAACGATCACACGATTCATCGTTCTTCGTTGAATGGCATCAAAAATATGTGTAGGAAATTCCTTGTAGAGTATCCATTCGATTTTGAATTGTGTGTACCTATATTATCTCCAGTAATGTATTCGTAGATATCTCTTTTATTATTTACAACTACTAGATAAGGGCAAAGAGAAAGTGTGTAGCATTTACAAATTCATCCGTGTAGGATATAACGGGAATTTCTGGGTCTGCAAGGAATTTTAAATGTCAGTGGTCAAGAGCCTTTTACGACCCGAACCCTACCCCTGAAATGTTGTTTTCTTGTTTTCATCCCCCAATTATGCATTAATAAACGTTTTATATGCCTGCGTATCCCTAAAACTGTGTCTTCCAGATGGGATTTTTGGGATGAAATATAACATCACTAACCTAATATGTATACTTTAAACTATGTAGTATATTTTACACTGTATGTTTTGTTTGATTTTAACTATTTGTCATAAATACTTCAAGTGAATTCTATATAAAAGTTGAAAGTTATTTAATATATGACATGAAGTGTACAAGTGTGTATGTAATAAACATATGTATGCACACTGCAACCAATATACATTATATTATTATCGAATAGTTTGATTAAATCAAACATAATTTGGAACGCGCGAGACCTGAAATTAAATTAAATTTTTAACTCTTGATACAGTCAAATATCTTATAGTGGCGAGTTATATGTCTGATAGTATCCGCATCGGTTGTGATAGCGACGACCGAATATTCCGGTCGCGTCCATTGGCGCTCCGGTGTCGAATTAGTTCCCGTCAGGGCTAAGGTTGTGCATTCATTACTAGTGAATGCAGCCCATGTTTCAGTCTGTCCGTTCGTGAGGGGCGGCTCGTTATACGATTTTCCTTTTTGTATTCCCCCTAAAAGCAAGCTTTGATGGCACAGGGTTTCTATAGCAGCCTTCGCTGAATATCCACGCCGGATTCCAATTATGAAAAGCTTCATAAATGATTTGTCATGCCTTTGCGGCGTCCGCTAAATGGACGAAAAAGAGTATCTATTGAAAACTGCCCCAGAGTGGATTAATACTGTTTGAAAAGTGTATTGTATTTCAAGAAATGTGCAACGTCTTTTTTATGTATTCGAGAAAATTCTACTTAATATTTTTTTATATTCACTTATTAATTTATAATCGCACAGCTAATTACAACATACACGTGATTTATTTACGAGTATTATTCTATGGAACATATAACATAGGTTGAAACATGGTAGTGCTATTGGCCTCGTTCCTGTGATCACCCATATGCGGACATATAGGCGTGATGTTGGATCGTAATATATTTTGTTAGGAATAGTATATAAGTATTATATATAAGTGACGTATTGTTCTTTTTTGGGAAGAAATGTTTACAAACATAACCATAATGAGCTCAAAAAGATGTTGAAAATTTCCAAACATCGAATAATTATTATAGGTACTTGCATATTGAAGCATTTAATATTTCCACTCGTTCATTCCATGACATTAAATTATGATTGATTAACTCATCATTATAAATAAAATGTCAATATAAAAAACAAACTAAATCTATAAAAATGTATCATTATTCCCAATTGTTTGAGCCCGGTACATGGCAATAGGGTCACCACCTATGGTGGTACGAAATCGTAACTGGTGAAAAATGGGAGTGTACTACAATCCTCTGCATACCCCTTTAGGGGGTTATAGGCATGATGTTATTTTATTCATTATACCGAATACTTGTTATAAATAAATAATTGGAATAGGTTAAACGTATTTAGCTTTGCGTGTTTTGAAATAATTTTATCTTTCGATTAAAAATGTTACTCAATATTCAATTTTTCTCAAAGCACACTTCTGCACAATATTCATACAACTTTAATATTCTAAAATATAATAATAAAATTTTAAGATTTCTTAGCACAGAGCTAGAGACTGTTGCTCAGTTCAAAACAAAAAAGTAAAGTTAGCACCGCAAGTTGGTGAAGTTTATTTTCTTGTACAAACGGAGACCAACTCCGGCATCGCACAGGCTTGTTAGAGCAGTTAGAGTTGTTTGAGACTTGCCTTGAAATTAATCCCGGTCATAATAACGCGGTTTACATAATCTATGAAATTAAAATGGGCTCGTGTTTCACCTGAACATTATTATTATGTAAATATCTTCTGTTAATTATACTCCAATTTCATTTTTTTTGTCTGTATGCTTAAAGCTCTAAGTTTCTTGCAATAATACGAGAATTTAAAGTCTAAAACTAATTATTCGATCCAATGAAATAAAATAAGGACTTAATTTTTTAATTGTCAAATTGAGTGTCATTCGTCAGTCACTTCTGTAAAAATTATATTCTCAGAAAGTATGAACTGCTTATGCGTATGAACATGCGAATGAACGCTTAAGAAGTTTAAGCCTTTCAGTTTTTTTTCTATGCTGAATACACTAAGAATACAGTTACCTACATGTCGTTCGTGAAATATGAGTAGTTCTCGTAAACGATACATAAACTAATTAGAAATTGGGTACCGCGAATAGTTTTTAATTAACTATCACAATATCCAATTCCAATACTCATGCAAAACGTGTATGGAATTTCAATATTCATGTGAGGCTTTAAATTCTCACATGCCCCGCGCTTGTGAAGACGTCAGAGCCACGTGTTAACATACATTAACATGCATATGAAAATGAAATCGCGTCGCTGTTGGAGCAGTAAATAAGTTCCGGAACAAATATCCGTTGCCAATTTGATTTGGTGTGTGTACGCTGTCTCTTTCTCGCGCGTCAAGTTTGAGAAGGATGTGAGATTAGACGTACGCTAGGGCTGGCGAAGAGGCTTACGAATTCGGTTGCGATACGCAAGAGGACTGAAAAATAAAAGTTGTATTATTTAAGGTCGACATTATGAAAAAAGTCCGTAATGAAAAAGTTTAATTTAGTATTGTATACCCAACATGTTATTCCAAAAAGTCTTTCAAAAAGTGAGTTATGGAAATTATTTAAACGTTTTAAACATTTATGTGACATTGCATATCTAAATACATATATTAGTATGAAATACAATAATGCTTAGACACCAAAGTATTATTTCCGTCAACTTACTTCCTAATCTACCAACCCTAATTACTTGCGCTACGAGCAGTTGAAAGAACTTGGTGTTCACTGCGAGTTTCGCGGTATGATTGACAGTGCAATCGGTGGCTCGATGTACCGCGTGTTTCGATCGGGTAAATACACCGAAAATGCATACGTCGATAAGTTGTCGATAAGTATTATCGAGATCAATTTTTAATAAGATTGCATGTCATAATTTCAGATAAGGAAAGTTGATTGATGAATGAGATTCATAACGCGTTTTTCTGGTTTAGAACCCTCGATGTGACTATCACTAAAATTAATTATTTACGGTAAGTCTCGGTTAAATGCTTCATAGGTCGACAGATTAAAAGTGCGACTACCGAGCCTATGGTCCTGGGTTCGATTCCCGGCCCGTATTATTATTTGGTTTTTTAACTTGTAATTCATAGTAGTGACTCGGAGATCCGATCTGTGTTCAGTGAAGGGCAATAAGTTTAAAACCCGCCCTATAACTTAACCGGTGAATGGTGGTAATGTACTACACTCCTCTGCTTACTACTTCGTTGAAGTATAGACGTTAATTGAAGTTTTATTTTTAATTAAGTTTCTAGTTTTGTTATCTATATTGATATAAGAATACATTTTATGTGATTGCCGTAATTATAACATTATATAGATTAAAATGTTTACTACAATTGTTTATAACACTATTCTTAGCTTCTAACAGTATGTAAGACTCGTTAAAATGACAATACGTGGCTACGCCATAGGTCGTAAATGCAGTGTTGACAATGCGTAGGTGAAGTCTCTAGTATTGCCAATACCTTTGGCGACGGTGACCACTTAACATCAGGTAACTTAATTGCCAGTTTGTCAGTATGTCTGTACAATAAAAAAAAACGCTTAGAAGCGAAGTCGAAAAGTAACTGCGTTACCCTCGTACCGTCTTTAGCAAAATGATTTCCGGTTTTCGTGATTTCCGACACTTCGCAATTTGAACAGATACACCACTGTGTCTGGAAAGTTTTTAGCAACAAGCCAATGGAAACAAGTTTTTTATTACTTCAAACAATGATAAAACAATTAGCCTCAAACTGCGTCGGCAGTTGAATGCAGGATTTTAATGCGTTCGCGATGTTGAATAACTTTTAATGAGTAAGTTTTATGCAATTTATTTGTTGAATAAAACCGTACAAATAGGTGTAGCAATTAAAACTTGACTTTATTTTATTGTTCTAGAATGTTAACGGTTTAATAATTAAAATTTAAAATCCTTTAATTAATCTCTTTGTATTAAATAATGCTATATGATAATTCAAGTATATTTTATTTGTCTTTTAACAATTGGTAGTAGTGTGAACAGATTTCATAGCAAAGTTACGAAAATTTTCAACCATATTTTATACGAGTATGTATAACGCAATACAAGTAAGCAATATTATACTTAATGCATAAATAATACATACATAAATATTAAATAGTTGTCTTGCGGTTAATTGGAAGTTGTTATTCGATTGGTTTGATATCAGGCGCCATTTACGAGTTCAGGGTGAGCTCGTAAATTGGAAACAAACATTTGTCACAGTTATCGGATGTACTATTAATCTGTCAAAATATGTAAGCTAGTAATTATGTTAGATTTGTGATCTTAAGTAATTACAACATTCATGACTTCCGAACGTAGAATAATAGTTACGAATAGTCAATTATTTAATATGCAAGTGCTTCGATTGTAAAATCTTATATTGGAATTGGAATTTTGAATATATGTCATAATATCAGTAGATACCTATATGACCATACTAAAATATAAGCAAACCTACCTACTTAGAATCTGTAATATGGATATTGACTTTTCGATTTCACTAAGGACTGGCTGATAAATAATGCCAATAGGTATAAAGTCTGTCCATAACCTAAAACAATAAAATGTACTTAGACAAACGAATATCGCGCTTGTAATAACCCTTTCGCGGACAAAAATTTTTTGCCCTCTGTTACTGTTACTCTTAATACATTTACAGACGAAACATAACATAATTTAGAGTCGTGTTTTAATCTTTTGCCACTTTATATGTTTAACACAACTCCATGATTGGATTGTAAACATAATATATTTATCGTTGTTTTTGCTTTTCTACTTATACCACGGTGTTATAAGCATATAATCTGCTGTATTTAAATAATGTTACTTATTTTTCTAATATTAATACATATATCCCTGCGATCCCTGTTATATTAATTCCTTAACGCTTATAATGTTTTGCTTCAGATACACTAATAATATCTTGGGTCATACCCACAGGAGCCCATCAGATCCCAAAGAAGACGCGGTCTGTTTTTGACCCAAATGGATGAATATAAAGATACTGATTTTTCTATTCACACTTTAATAATACATAACTTATATGCCAAAGCTTAAAGTGTTATACCAACAATCACAGCTATAACTTCCCTACAACGTATAACGGGTGCACCTAAATAGGTATAAAACCGGCAGTCGCTCTACTGTACTGAGGGGTAGCTCCCTCGGCACCTGCTGCAAGATAGGCACCTAAGCATTTTTGATGTCTTATAATAATACATGTTGTATACAACATGCAGTTCTATTTATAAGCATTGTTATATGTACTTCATAAACGTCTTCATTACTGCGTTGATAACAGTACTACGTACCTTTATATTTTGTGTATAATATTGTCATAAATTGTCAAAATAAATGTATTACCATTTTATCGTTGTAATATGTATCACCATGTAGCAAGCCTGGGCTCATTAAATTGCTATACATGTCAATACTTATTAAAAATATCTAAGTTTCGCTTAAATAAAAACAATGACAATACAATGTCTATAATTGGAGTATTTATACTATACTCCTCTGTCTACATCTTCAGGGATTATAATGGAATAGTCCTAATTGAATAAGTTTCATTACTACATATGTGTTTAAGGTAGTTATATGAATAAAAAAAGTAACACAGAATTTATCTTATCTTATCTCTAATAAAAAAGTTACATATTACAGATGCTATGTAAGAAATAGATCGACTAGTTACTTTGTATTACCAGAGTTTAGATCGACTAGTTACTATGTATTTAATAATAGAACACCGTCTAAATCGACAAGTCCCGTGCTACCCTCGGCGCGAAGCTCCCCTCGGCACCTGCGCCACACAAGATGTGCACTGAAGTGCCGAACGTTTTCGCTGACGTGCCAAGACATGAAGGGAACTCTTCAAACGACCATTTGCTGAATGATAAATGATTTTTGAGTACGTCTGATTCCGCCCCTCATTTGCATAAGATACACTAAGTAATTTTCAGTGAAACTTGTAAAGCGGAAGCATGTGACTAAATGTAATAATTAGCCTGGAAGTAATATTTTGTAAAATACTTAAAGTATATCAAGTCATTATGTTATTCGCTGTAAATTCTTAAATTTTCAAATCATAGACAATTTCAAGAGTCATAATAATTGAATAAGAATGTAACAAATACATTACAATTTCAATTTCAATTCTTACTAAATGCCTGTGAAATCTGTCATCCCATCTACCAGCAACACGGACTACGACAGACTACAACCAGACTACAATCTTAGCCCTTTTTATACCGAAAGGAGATTCACGTCCGACAGTACAATGATAAAAGGTGTGATGATTTATGTGCATAGCAAAAGAATATAATATCTTAAGAAATATTGCTACACATGAAATGTTGAACTTTGCCCATCTGCGTAAAGCCTAAAGTAAAAGCGTTCGGCAATCTGCACTTGCAATTTTCTCACCCTCGCTTTCAAGATGTGGGATCTGAGAATGGTCGGGCGTGAAAAATGACTTCGTATATCAAATTATGTCGTTAGTACTATTATCGCATTACACACTTCCGGCTGGCTTCCAGATGTTTGCAGCAATCATTTATAATTCTTCCATTTTTTTTCTACCATCGCAAATATAATTGTTGTTTGGTAATTTGTGCGCATATGTTGGTTGTATTGTAAAAATTTTTATTATTATGAAGCTTTAACTTAAAACGCTTGAGATTGATTCTTACGTTAGAATAATTGCGATGGGATTGTTTTTTAATTATACATTTATAGTGTGATTGATTCTTACAGATTCTCAATTACAATAAGATTTTCACAATCATATCAATCCTTAAAAATATATACCAAGCTTTATTCAAATTGTTATTAGGACATTGTAAAGTTTTATCACGGAGTTGCAGAGATATTCTTGTAACACATTATATTACAATATAATGCGTATTTCTGTTATATTATGTACAAGCGCAGTAACAACATTTCATTCCGATTCCATTTCATCCGCGAACAGCCGATTCTTATCCTTAATAAACGACCTATGTTATTTCTAAGGTCGTTGTACTTGTTGTCTTTGAACTTAAAATAGTGCCACAGTCTAGCGCCAAGAACGATTTAAGTTATACATCCCAGTCACTGTTCTATTGTTACATTGCCAATTTTTTCTGCGGCTCCCGCCTGTCTCAGCATCACTAGATCTCCTTAATCCAAGGCGGTCTTAAGTCCTGTCATTATAATAATACACCTAATCAGGATTACGCTGCGTATTTAGTGTGATTAGTTGGCGCAATATCAATGCGTGTGCAGCTATGGATGTAATGCGAACATTACGTGTAAGTGCCCGCGTAAATATTTAATATGCGTTACATCGAGTATATATGTAGTTTACGAAAAAATTGAGTATCGCTAACAGAAAACAAAGTTTTCTTCTCTATATTACTGCTTTATTTCATCATCATCATCATCATCACCGGCTTGTTTCAGTCCACTGCTGGACATAGTGTTAAATAAAGCAGGCCGACTGCTTTATTAAAAGCGGAAATCGCTTGATAAATTAGTCCAAATCTTTCTGGAGTTGCTATATACATAGCTTTGGCCTGAGGGGTAAATACTGCAAGTAAAATGTTAATTCTATAAAGCATATACATATATTCTGTAGTGTGATTTCTGTAGTACGCTCTCGTTGGCCGCAGCCCGCCTGTCCGCCATGTAGCGCGTCGTAGCGTTAAACGAGATTTGTTTTTGTTTTATTTTAGATTGTAAAAATAAAACAATGCTTTGCTGGACAATACTTTATAATGGAGAATACACATATTATATCATATGTAGTTGAAAAGTCACAAGTACGATTGATATATATGTGTGTACATGTATGTATACATGTATGTATGTACGTGTAATGAACGCACCTGTCATAATGTTTTCTATTCAGTAATAAACGT
>DWDT01000743.1:0-18874 GCA_018245595.1 Microceris scylla
TGGGTTTGAACCCGGCACCCCCGGAGTGACGGGCTGAATTCTTAACCACTAGGCTATCATTGCTTAGTAGTAATTAGTAGATTGTAAAAGATCCGACAGGGCTGCCAATAGGTAACAATTAAAAAATGCGCTATGTTTTTAGTAAAAATCACCAAATACGTGGAACTTGGTCGTTTTTTATTATATTATTTTATGGTGGGATTATTTTTATAATATTTTTTCAATAATATGTTATACATGTAGGTACATACCGTGTTATGAAATTCTTGTAGCTCTGGCGCAGTTGGAAACTTCGGACGATCTGTAAGTAGGTTCCATAAACGTTCCGCAGCGTCACACATATTGAAGTATCGCGTTAGAATATGCTTCACGCATCCTCCAATTACGGCAAGGGTTCAGTTCCAAGCCGCTGAACAAAGTGACAGTCGGGGTACATAATATACTTTTCGCATATTGGAACATATCCTCTCTATAAGTATTAGACACCTACCGTGCAATTAAATGGTAAAATACAATTAAATTTTAATTGTTGCGTTGTTTGCAAATACTATTTAAGTACTTTGACTGTTTAATATCTTCATCGTTTTGGTTATGGTTATCGAAATACCTACTCGTATATGAGCTTTTTGTGCAACAAAAAAATTTAAAAAGAATTTATTATACCACTATGTATCTTCATACTATACATGAGCAATTTTAAAATCATATTCAACTAATGAAATATTATTATTATGAGCAAAGTTAAAATTATATTCAGTAAAATGTCGGCTGATAGTTTTATAAGAGCACATAAAACTATTCGCCCCTTAGAATTGTAAAGAAGGGAGCGACTGAAGATTAGACTTGGATAGGATCATGATCTCATAACAGCGGAGGCTGACTCACTTTTGTTAACCCGTGATTAATAGTTCGTAGCTTCATTTCTATATTCATATCACTTCTTTAATGCGAGAAGACCTAAGTACCTAAGTATATATTATTTTTATTAATATCCTTATATATTAATATTTTATTATAATCGATTGTGTTATTACTATTGTTACTAATTTAATATTAGCATATTAGAAATTATAGTTATTAGTTTAGTAACTTGCCTCGTTGGTGCAGTGGTTGCAAGGGTGACTACTAATCAAAAGGTCCTGAGTTCAATTACTGGATCACGGATACAAATAAACTAAGACCTGACAGGGGAAAGATAGTCAAAATAAATGATTGGACTTGTTATTATTTTTGGAACGACTCAACGTTTAATAATAGTTTGCAGTTTACTTGACTAAAATTAAGTTAAGTTTTTAATAAGTATTTATATTCCACAAATTATATGCCAACTTAATGACTTGAACGTGTACTACAGACGGGTTATTATTTTAAATGCTGAACGAACACACACAAAGTTGGCTCGAAATGCATCCGATTTACTATTAATATCAACAAGTGCGCTATTTTCAATATCTATTATGTAAAATTATCTCAGTTAATAACAGCCTCCCAGCAGAAACAACATATTGAGTCTGAGTAGGGACTTCGTTATAACTGTGTTTATATTTACTTTGACCGTTACAATTGTAGTGTAGGTATATCGGGTGAAATATTTAAGTTAGTACTTAAAGTTAAGTGCAGTAAGTCAATCAAATTGTATATTGAGACTAAATCCTTTTCAAACCTTAAAATAATTTACATACGTAGTATTTTAAAATGCACTCGTTTGGAAACATCTATGCAGTTTTAATCTCCGTCAGTTTATTGATAACACTGAATGATGTTCTCTTATTTCTCTTGAGTAGGTACAATTCCATCATCAAAAGTCGTCTAAGTCCATAGGCATCACCGGCGGGATTTTTACCCATGATTCCCATACTGGTCGTGCGAGACCAGCGGCTATCCATTGGCCACCCCTAATCGGCATCGTTCCTTTCACCGTGTCCTAGACTTCTCGTTCTTCTTGAATTTCCCTTTCTCACTCAGGTGAATTGACAACTTAGTAGGAAAACGGCCTGTGCTATATTGCTGCTTAAGGGTCGTCATTTGGTGACCGTTTAAACAAATATTTTAAACAATAATACTATATATAATATTTACAGTCACTTGTTTAAAATCACATTGTTAAGTTTTATGTTTAATTGCAGATAATTTTTGGATTATCCCTTTCCTGCTACAATGGTGGTATCGCGATGAATAAGTCCAAAGATAATATTCGCGATGAATAAGTCCAAAGATTACATTAATAGCAGCTAATACCGGAATCAAAGTAGTAATAAAACCTATCTAGCTAGATTAACCAGATATTGTGAGGATTACCTAGGTAATTTCGACTTTGATGGATATACGCTCATCCCGGTAAGACAGGTATTAAGCTATTGAAGTTAGATATGCATAAACATAATGTGCTTACAGTAATCTGTAAGTAAGCTTGAACACATTTCCGGATTTCCAAACATTTCACAGTTGGTTGTCGCATAATTCTCCTTTTGAATTAACTTAAAAATATATATGCAATCGGGTATTATTGAATTTTTCTGTATTGCAATTTGTAGTAATGGCGCGGAACCTAGATTTGTGTTCGGTGCGTGGCAATAGGTACTAACTATTCCATAATGGGATTTAAATATAACGTGAAACGTGGAAGTGTTCTGCACTCCGACGCCTACCTCTTCGGGGTTACAGGTGTGTTGTTATTTTTTCAAGCGATAATCAGTATAATTTGTCTTGCAATATGACTAATTCAAGTGACAACTTTTACGACTATAAAGTACGATCACCCTGTAGGCCGACAGTTTATTTGCTGGTTTCATGCTGTGCGGATATCCTGTCGGTGGGACGAGTCGTTGCCAGGATCACCAAAGGCAATGCTTTAAGTCTTTAATGGTACATTTTTACGACATTACCGGCAGACATGGTGTGCGAATGTACCTTTAATTTTTTTTTTTAAAAACTACTAAATTAGCTGTGTATATTACAGTACCTACGGTCTTACTTCGTATGTGGTGTTTCTAAGCAATTATCATCATCAGCCAGCTCCTGTCCACTGCTGGACATAGGCTTCTCCAATGACACGCCACTAAGCTCAATCTTCAGCAATAAGCAATATATAATGTGTTCTAACAATAATAGCACCTTACCTGACTTGTTTCTTTTTTTTAAATGTGAGGATGTGTGATGCAAGTTACTGTTGTGTAATGTTTGGTCGAATATCAAAAAGATATTTATTATTACGTGGCCCGTTCGTATGTAGACTGGCCGAATTACCGCGCTATCCAGGAACCGACAATGTAATAAACGTTCGATTATTTGGATATCACACGTGTAACAATATTGAAAGGCCTTATATTTCTCGAAACATACCAGAGAAAGAAATAAAACTACTCCCACGCCATTTTCGGATTTATTTATTTAGAATTCATGTTTGTAGAGTTGTAAACTTACATATAATGTTCGTTTTAAAAAAATATAAATATGGCTACAAAACAGTATGTTCACTGCTGAAACTAACACAAGAGAAAGAAAACAAAATAGACTACTAATTAAGTATCATAATCGCATTCTTACAAATAACTTTTAATCAAATTCAAAAGATTAAACATCTACGTGAGCGTTGAAACAATTAATTTTTCTCATAAATAATTAACCGCATTAACATTAATTTTTCAATAAAGAATTAATTATACAATAATCATCGAAAGTAATATATTCTATCTACAATATACAAGTAACAAACATTTATCTATATACATTTATATTCGGACTAGTTCTCGATCGTAGTCAAAAAGTGAATTGTTACTGAGGTTGGATTTTTTTTACAATAATTTACAAAAGTGAACACCAAAATTAGCGAGTGTCCATGATATTGACACACTTGCGACTGAATACTGTTTTTATACGACATCTATCAAGAATGTGTACAGGTTGTGAATCGTTTGCGGAAAAATCATACAAAAATGACACTATAGAAGAAACTGTAACTGGTAGATTTTAAATAAATAATGATTTAGTATACTTGAAATATCACTTGCTATCATCTTAGAAAAAAATTTCTAAGGTGTGTGAAAGTCTGCCAACCCGCACTTGGCCAGCGTGGCAGACCTTAACCCTCTCAATATGAGAGGAGACCCGTATTCCAGCAGTGGAATTGTAATGGGTTGAAAAAAAAAATACTTGTGATTAAAATTAAAATGATTGACATTTATCATTTATTCATTTAAAATTATTGACATTAACAAAATAATAAAATGCGTATTAATTATTTTTTGTCCCAAGAATGAAAATAAAAATGAAAAAAGACGAGTATTAATAATACTCACTGAAGATAATTTTCATTTATTAAGTCGCATATTCCAAATGTGTACACATATTCTTAATGATGTTGAATATTCGTCTGCTATTGTTCAATCATATTGTATATTATTTTATTGGCAGTTTATATTTAACGTTATTTGGCAGTTACAAATAAAAAGTGGCGAGACAAACTGCATTATCTCAAAAAGTATTTTTTGATATAAGTATTTTATTCTTTACAAAATTATCTACTGAGGTTGAATATGCAAAACAGTCTTGATCTTACGGAAAAATTGTAAGCTAATATTTATTGTATATTACATTACTTTGATGCATTGATGAATGAGATATTGGGAATTATTTATTTGGGATAGCTATTATGTTATTTTAAACATACATATCTTTTAAATGTCCACTTCTAGAAATCAATCATTTCTAGAATTTAATCTTACATTTCAATCAGTCACAAGTATGAAAGAAAAAAATAAAAATGGCGGCCATATTAACAATGTTTCGCATACCGTTAGCTTTCTAATTTTCTTCAAACAATATCGTTATGTTTAAGTTAGTATTTCAGTGTAATTTTTTTTTTCATTTTAATTTCATTTTGTGAGTGACGTGTCAAATTGAACGAATGTCAAATTTAATATGACAGGAAGAAAGAGGTGAAATTCAAAATTTCACACCAAACGCTGCCTACACTATCCATATATACATGCGGGAATTCCGCATAAAGCTCTCTTAAAAAATTACAAAAGTCTCAACGCATAATAATTAACCTATCTATGTAATTATATACAATTATTGCTATCGAAAGTTGCGCTTAAAACGCCCCAGTTAAACTAACTGACTTATTGCCTTCGCTATAAATTAAATACGCTGCTAGAATGCATTATACTGTAGGTATTCCCTGTTCAAAACTGTACGTACACATAAAGAAAATTATGTCAAAGATTATTACCGAACTGACAGATTGAACATAACTTTATGTTTTTAATTAAATGATAAATTAAAATAAATGTCAAACTAGAAAAACTTTCAGTTTCCGATTAAATAAAATGTACGGTGAAATAAATCAGAGTAATAAATTGGTTAATAACATTACACAAATTGCATTACTGACAACAAATGAAAATAATCAAAGTTTGCAATTTGAACAGAGAATAAATAGCTTGTCAAAGCAACTAAAACTATATTAATTGGCGCCAACCATGATATGCCTTAAAATTTATAACGGAATGTCACTACAAAGCAATTTCAAATTCACTCCAATTTGGAATTGTAACAAGCAAAATAATTTATTAATCTAAATTTATAGTCACAGCAAACTCAATTCAGTAATAATTTATAATAACAGACTGTCGGTATATTTTATTTAGTCTAAATAACATTCAATTTTTTTTAGCTACTTTGTTGATAAATACATCGAAATATTTTAAATGTTATTGATGTTGAAAAGTATTTTATAACACTGACCACCGATACACGCTTCTATATTTCTTTCCAGTAATAATAGCTTAATTAATAGAAATATCTAATGATAAGATAGATCTCAAAGGCGATATTTCACACGATTCAATTACATTTGGAGAAATACGTGCTCTAACGATCTTATCAAAAACGTTTAAATGAAAAATCAGAAGAAAGAACGTAAATTAAATTCACGCTATAACAATCCGAATTGGATACATACACACCCGCACCGAAACGTCTCATTAGGCCCCTTTTAGGCCTGGTTTCCAGTACTTTGCTAGAAAATACTCAAAACTGATCAGACATATACTTCAGTCTTATCCCTAAACTATAAATGAGCTTACTTCTGTATTACTACAACATTCCATTATACTGCACTTCGAACCACGGAAAATAATAAAATCACTGTATACTACAACCAGATCAACAGAACCTGTAGGATTGGTTTCTTCTCGTGTTAAAAAGATTATTGGAACTATTGATTTGTACGGTAGATAGTTTTAGTAACTGTATTTGTATATATGAAATGGCAGTGGAATCATGTGCTCAAAACGATTCATTCTTGCGGCGAAACTGCTTGAGGGGGAACGGTGTCAGGGGAAGGTGCGGGCGTCAGCGCAGCTTGCGCTCGCGCCCGCGCTAGCGCCTAGGCCAGCGCGGGCGCGGCAGGCCTCGCTCAGGGACGGTGTGGGTGCGCTGAACTCAACGACGAACTGCTCACACCCGAATCGCTACTCTTCTCTGATGCGCATGGCTCCCCACCAGCAACGAATTTCACTACGTTTAATTTATGATCCGATTCGCAAGTATCATCTCTCGCACCACCTGGAAGTCCTACGCTGCGAGGGACTGTTCTCTCTCCGACTGTTCCAGGATAACGCTCAATTCTGTCGCATTCGGCATCATCAGGCTGTCGCCGACGCACAGAGCGCTTTGTTTGTGGTGCTGGCTCGGGGGGCCTGTGAGTTGGTTCATCTGTTCTGTGAACCAGAGGCGAAGTGCGCACTCGAACTCCACCTACTCCGACGCCTCCTTCATAGCACCCAGAATCGCGAGGAAACTGCCGTCTACCAAAAGGGGAATCTCCTCCCTCTGAACTGGAACCACCTCCTTCAGCCTCACCGTCACCTTCGCCACCTATTGCCAATATAATAATAAAAATTAAAACTCCCAGTTATACTAATTATTTTTAAAATGGCTCTCTGTAAATATTATTCTACACAATGGCGAATCGATGCTGAAATGAAGGAAAGCAAAAAAATTATAAACATATTAACTAACTTACATTCGAGCTGGTGCAGCAGTTGTACGGCGGCAAGGATACGAGTACGATGCTCGGGTGTCATGATGCCCAAATAATCTAAATCAGAAGGTTCAATTTCCTTGAACAATTCGATATCTTCATATCCATTTCTTGCAAAAGCGACAGCATATTCAGGCAAGTCTATCCTTCTCAGCAATTCTTCGACAGTTCGTGGTCGAGTCTCCCACAGACGTTCGCGACTTTTGCACCATTTGGATGTCCTCGATCTTGTAGTGTCCCTCTCAGAAAGTACTTCAACGTTTGCAAATTTGAAATTACCGACTTTATTATTAAGCACGCCTCTCCAAATTCCGGAAGCGTTCATGTTTATTACTTCAATGATGTCCCCCTTCTGTTGACAAATTGCCGTGGCATTAGAAATTACTAGCTTCCCAAATTATAAGTTGGATGTTGTATTTAGATGTCTTACCTTGTATCTCAAGGCGTCTTTCTCGTAAATGTTGGGGATGTAATCGACGAGTGCTCGAGCCCGACACAGCATTTGCGGTACGAGTAAACTCCGCCCGGCCGGACTTAATTCTATGTTTTCTTCTGCCGAGAGAGAGGAGTGATTACTACCGGCGCGAACCAATGCTTGTGTGCCTGTACATAAATATTTGTAAACTTAGAGGTCTAGATTATACGCTACGTCTATCTATTCCTGCCACAGAAACGAAGTATACCTGTATATCTTTGTTTGGTTCTTGGACTGGTGTTATTTCAAAGTGACTCCTCAAATAGATATTAGTAAGGATAGGTTGTTGAAATGAAATTATAGTATGTACAAGTACGAATACGTTCCTATCTGTAAGTGGTATGTTGGGCGTTATGGTGCAAAGAAAGGAAAGACATTATTATTTACAATCGTTTATAATATAATAACACAGACAAATCAATAAATCCACTCACTACTGCCTGATCCGCTGGGAAGACTTTCAAAAGAACTATTAGAACATGGGAACGCTTGGTCGCCACTCGTCCGTCTATCCGAGCCTTCAGGGCCTCTTTCTTGTCTTAATCTTGAGATCTTCCTTTGAACGTCTTGTCTTAAACCACGTACTTTTCCCGCTAGATTTGATACCCCTTCGCATTCTTCGGCTGACTGAAAAGAACGATATAAAAAGGTTAATTGGGAATAGAAAATCAAAAGCAACACTTATTCGCATCAAAATTTATTTCCTCTTATATTTAAGAATTTCACTAAATTGCAATAATTTTACCTTATGCACAGTGGCTATGTGTTGCGAATCCGTTTCACTCTCTTGATCTTCGTAATCCGAAGAAGCGGGCGATAAGGGATCTATTCCTATCCGATAGCCTGACATTTGCCTGTAACCTCTTCTTGAATCCCGTTCCGAGCGACTGGATTCCAACGAAATGCCAGACAACCTCGAACCTATAGATTGGATGTCAGATGCGGCGTAATCCCCGCTCTCCCGATCTCTCGGCGTTCGTAAGGGGATCACGGTGGTTGGGTAGGGACCACTCTGTGGAATTATTAATCCTCTTCGCGGAGCTCTCGATAAGCTTATATCACCAGCGCTTCGAAGGGATATTACTCCTTCACCTCTTGGTTCGTTCCGAAGGTTCAGCGTGAAACAAACTCGACCATTCTGAAATGACGCTGCCGGTGCTCCTCCTCCCATGAGAAAGTCCTCAGGGTCGCTCTCGTACGGGGGTTCATCGTACCAGTGGCCCCTTCCAGATAGACCTCTCGCCTCATCGTCGTACATATACGTATCGTCTGTAAACGAGCCTTCTATTAGCCTTTTGATATTTATCTTTGAATTGTGCAAATAAAAAGGTACGTGCTAACAAAATGCAAAAAGTTACCGTTAACGACCTCCCACAAAGTGGCGGTTTCACTGACAACACTGGAGCAAGCTGTGTACGAACATCGGAAAGCCGTGCGTGGTTGATGCAATACATTGTATACAACATGCATTCAGCACACTGTCGCAAATTAAACATCTTGATGAATGGAGATGGGTCCACTGAATTTATTTTTACATTTAATTAAAATTTTATTCTCTCATAATTTATTCTTTATTAGCAATCTCCACAGTCGTTACCGCAGTGGGTCTTCACTTTTCGTAAGATATTCAAACCTTATTTGCATAAAGAAATTATAAAATGATTGATGAAAGATGCACATCGAAAGCAAACCGTATAGGAATAATGTGATATCGAACGATAAATCAATGGCATTATCAAAAATAAGCATTCCGCAAAGTTGACCAATAAATTAAGTGTCAAAACATCGTGCAAGCAACATGCTTTAAATTTATGGTCCAATATAAATCATAATTTCAATTCTAGGGGCTTCGATATTTTGACTTTGACGAATAACTTCACAACGATTATCACTATCACAAAAGCGGACATCGATATATGTATGTTGTTCAGGCGCGCATAATCACTAAAGCGATATTTGAAATATCATTTGATAAAAATCATTTCAATGCGTCGAGTTTTCTATAGATTTATGCAGCTTTTACACGTTTCGTTCTGTTGTTCGTTAGATGGTAAAACGCGTTTGGTGGATATACGGAAATTTTGTGATTCAGAAAATACACGTTTTTCCTACATTATTTGTTTATGAACAGCAGAAATGAAACGTGACTATTTTGATTTACGGATAAATAAAAAATGATGCTAACAATTTGAAGCGAAATAATAACAGTCAAAATACCAAAAGCAACTAGACACTGAACAGCCAATATGTTTCAAACAATGATCATGACTTTTGAATTATTTAATTTCTTTAGAATTGATACAACACTGAAAATCGTTAATCATTGTTTCAATTACATTCACTAACACCGATATATCACAATAAAAGCAGCCGACGAACACTGAACCGCTGTAGAAGCGAGATTATATTTTCATGTAGAAAACGTCTTAACGAAACCGATACTGCTGTCAGTCAGTATCTAATATGTTGTCTATTATAAACAAAATATTAAGAAGACGTACATATACGTACAATGTAGTGGATATTATCAAAAGTAGAGTATATTGGTAGAAAGTTTAAGAATGAAAATCATATTGGTCTCTTAAGTCCGCCATTTCATTACCGGAAGTAAATGTCAGTAAAACTAGGGCACCGGTTACGCTACATAAAATAACGTATCACGATCGTATGGCGTTATTAAATATGCGAAAGATGCGGTTAAAGTAACCTTTACTTAAAATGGTAATATCAATTTTGTTAAGACGAACTCCAAAACAATTATTTCGGCAACGGAAAGACACGACAATATGAATTAGAAGACATACCTCCGAAGGGGCCCCGAACTCCATCTCTGCCCATATTCATGAGACCATGCCTTATATCTCTCAAGATCTGTAACAATAATAATAATCTTGAAGAATATAGATATGATAACTATAAAGATGATAAAAAATATTACAGTATGAGTTGCCATAGTTTAAATACTGAGCGAAAATAAACAATGGTATTAAAGGTAAGGTCCTCTTTGATTTTAATCGATGACTCGTACTCGTGTTGAAAATAAAAAATAAAAAACAAATGTATGTACGAAAAGAAGGACTTCACAGCCACCATAATCATTGCGTGGGTACAATCCTATTTACGATCTCCTTAAGTGATAAACAGCCGGAGAAAACTTTGCGTATTTTTTTTGTTTTACAAAGCTTACTTTTTAGAATTCGCGAGCAAGACAATAAATATACGGAGGGTGCAATAAAACGACCACTTCCACGTAAGTAGAAAAGTATTGAACATTAAGTTAATTTATGCACGTTTTGTTTGCAGGCGACGCGCGATGCGCCGAGTACAAGGCATAGGGTCACCATGTGAGTGAACCGGCACAAAGAGGGAAATAATCCTTCTTTTTTAACTTTAAATTTATTTAAGCGCCCGATTTTTCATTACCAACATTATTATTGGCTCCAAAGATAATATTGTACTCAGACATAATATAAAATTTCACGATGAAAAAATCAATTCCGCTAACAATCCATATTTATATAATACTTTTTTATTTAAAACATTTCTTGAAACATAAACTTATCCTTAGTAAAGATTATGAAAAGTCCAAACAAATACTTTTATATGTGGCACTTCTACAGGCAAGGGATTTGCAAGTCTCAGAGCAAATGAGATTTCATGTTGTTGAACACTCGGAACCGAATAGCTTCTTGGCAATGACGGTTAATGGTCTATAGAGAAAGTTTTGAATAGTCGTTGAATCGTAAGACAGTTAGTGAATAGACTGGAGTCGTAAAAGAAAATTTCCAGACGCGTGTTTCAGAGGTTTTGTTGTTTTATTATATAGTAGAAATAAATTTTATTGATGCTTTAATACTAACATTTTAGTAATGTGGCTGTTTTATCACTTTGTTACATCAAGATAATTTTTCGTATGTTTTGCATATTAGAATTATCATATCGAAAACAATGCTATTGATACATGTACATCGATGTTATAATATACCACACCAATTTTAATACAAGTTGCTTTCTCATATTCTTTGATATATTTCCAGTATATACGATAGCAAGGTATACATAAATATAAAGCAATATCTAAATGTATAAATAAATTATTTCCTTCAATGACAAAAATTTTGAATATCTTGAATTGGTTAGCAATATTATGGACATCGTAACTCGCGTACATGTTTTACAACGTCTGTAAAATTTCAATGTTCGATGCCAAAGTACGGTTCGACATTAGCCCGTCAACGAAAGAATCACATCTTCGGAATCTTATCATTCAAAAAGTGACCTTGTGCCCATACGAATAAGTTTCTTTTCGAACGTACCAAAGCACGTCTCATAGCTTTTTGGTATGTTTACGTGGCATAGTTTTACGAGCAAACGAAATGCGTGGTGAAGGGCTTCCAAAGTTTTGCAGGGAAGCGATACAACTGCCTCTAATAGGCTTAGCTCGAGATTAGGGTGCGATTAGCTGGAGGCTCGCGTCGCAACGCGGGTCGCAAGATTACCGGTTCCGTGAGTCGCATCAGATTAGTTTTGAGTGTGTGTCTGTATGTGTCTGGGTGTGTGTCTAAGTGCCAGTGTGGTGAGAGCCCTTTGTGTAAGATTAGGGGACTTTTGCGAGCCATGTGATAGTTTCGCATAGTTCCGATCCTTGAGGTTTTTGGGAACGTATTTATTTCTCAACGATAATATAGTATTATAGCTGTAGTATTGTACATTAATATCTTTACTGATATAATTGACTGTAATTACTGATGTGTGTGGCAACCTCGAAGTATAATTTCATCCATGAAGAAATTAACATGTATTTCAGATGGTCAATACATAGTTGTTTAATCAGAAACAAGGCAAGTGCATGTACAGGTAGCTCTATGTAGATTTAACTAGGTAAACTCTGATTATATGTATGCTCCTGTGGGATATATTGTCGGATACTATGCGTATCCATTTGAATCTAGATCTCATCTATAAAATCATTTTGACTATTAAAACTTTTAGGTTATTATCAATTGGCTAATTTATTTTATAAGAAATAAAATGTAAATTAATAATTAGTTGCTATTGGAAAGGCCTATGTCCAGCAGTGGACGGGAGTAGGCTGATGATGATGATGACTGCTGAATAATTAAATCACTATTTTAATTTAAAATCATTTTAACATAAACCTAATAGTTCTTACCTCTTCCTGTTCTCTTGCTAATTTATCTTTTTTCTTCATCGCTTCTTGAACTTTTAACTGCAACAAAATTGTACTGTCAGAAAAGGTATATAACAATGTTATAGTCAATTATAAGAATTGTAAAGACGAAAACAATAATAATGAAAAATACGTAATAAAAAAGCCACCAAACTAACATTGAAGACACACGACACAACTAAATAGTATGATGGTTCATATAACGACTACAAATAACTTGACTAAAACACGTACACATAATAGTGACATTTAGAAAATACTATCCTACGCGTACAAAAGCACCTTTATTATACCAATGTAACCAATTTGTGTAATAAGATAATATTTATTTGACCTTTTATCGCGAATATTTAAATTAATTATAAAATTTCCTAAAACACGATATTGTGTAAAGGTAATTAGAATATTAATTATTTTACGCTAAATCTAAATTACGTGACTTTACCTCAGCGAATTTGTAATACCTGTACGCAAAATGGCCATGTTCTTTATAACTCATAAATTGATTATATTTTTATGAGCTTTGAAAAATATTACGATTACTGCAATAATAGTAACGTCGACTGATATCCAATATTTTTTTTTAAAATGACAATTTTCACAAAGTGTCAAATAAACAATGTTTAAAAAAAGAGAAAACAAACTGTGCGAATTATGAAATTAAAAGTGCGATAAAAATCGACAAAAAAAAAATCACACGACATTAATTTTAAATTAATTAAACATAAACAACACACGACATAATACAATTGTGAAATAATTTCAAGATTAAATTCAAATGAATAACACAAAATGAAATGCGGTGTACAAAATAAATCGAGCGACATGCGAACATGCATTCTCAGAATTATTATAATACCATCGTGCGCGTCGTGCAGAAACTACAACATGTGCAAAATACATACATATGCGTGCTGTTAAAACGACTTTCTAAAATACATATATGTACATGAAAATGAGTGATCCAAAAATGCATAATATATAGAATTTGTTGAATAAAATTGAATCAGCCAAAAAAGAAAGATCCACCTCCTATTCTTTAGACATTCCAAAAGTGTACCAAAAGTATGGCGATATAATTTAGAATTTTGAATTTCATTTTTCTGTTACGGCTCTGTTGGCAAATCGATAATAAAAAGGTATAATTTTTAAACGTAATTTATAATTCAAAATGCGTAATAAACCAACTGGGACGCATGTTTGTATTGCATAAATTTCACGCGAAGCAATAATTAAAAATAACAAGACATGGTAACAGGATACTTACAAACATTGAAAAGCTTATAGCATTAAAAATATTAAAGTCATTTGTACTTATAATATATAAATGACCGATATAAATGCTTATTAACTTTAAAAGCTTTGCCATCCAGAGCATAACAGAAAGTTTTCCTGCTGGTAATCGGAGGGTATTACGTTTGCATTGTATATTATTGAAGTGTTCCTTACAGACGTTAATGTTTTTAATTAAAATAATGGTGCAAATTTCTTAGTAAAAGTTTCCTTATTAAATAAAATAGCTTTTTAGTTAATATAAAATGAAAAAAAGACAATCAATTTTATAAAAATGAAATTGCTATTCTCGGTATCAAATTCCAATTTTAAATTAAAGACGGTTATAGTTTCAACAAAGCAATTTCAACATGTTCTATGAAAGTTGCTTTTATGACTTTCGCTAATAGTACCTATATAATATTCAACGCAAACATGTTGTACCAATTAACAGCAGGAAAACGAGCAGCTCACCCTATGTATCGTCTCTTCGAAGGTGTTTGGTTGGGCGGCACTCATTTGAAAGAAGCGGAGGCGGTCATAGTCTCTGGGGTCAACCATTGATCTCAAGGCTGTATCTGGGCCCGGACCGAGGCCAAGGCCACTTTGGAGCACGCTGTCCGGTGTGTCGACCTGAGAAAAGTTAATATTAGCTACTATAAGCCGTGCGAATAAAGAAAGAATATCGAAATGACTACCGATTACAAATCACTTGAACCCAACATTATTTTAATGGGTTAGGTTCAATAATCTGTGTAAATATTATCATATATTTGAATCTGTGTTATTAATTTCATTGGTATAACTCCCACCAGGATAAATCTTGTGTTATACATAGTTATATAACACATGAGAAAAGGGTCATCGCAATCTCACCTAATGCTTGAAATTATTGAAGAATATTGAAAATCGGTAGTCATTTTAATGTTCATTCTTGATAAGCACGAGTTATATCTATATACAGTAAACGATGCGGTGCAAATTTCTGTAAATTGTACATGCATTCCGGTTACAATACACCTGTTTCGGTAATAATTATACCCGTTTGTAATAAGACTTACTAGTATTATCTTGTATTGTTATACAATAAAAAACTTACATATAACAATGAATATAAACGCAATACAAACTTAATATAAAAAATACACTATTTCGTAGTGTATTTTGGAACAGAAATTGTTAATCCTTCATAGTAATATTATCAAACATTTCTAATCGACTTTTGAACCGACATTAGGTTATATATTGTATCATTTCACATGGAAAATCTATAATCTATAATCTAAACTATTAATTGTATATATTAATTAGTACCTATAAACTTTAAAAACCATATAGTCATCTACAAACTCAGTTTAAAACGGTACGGTTTTAGGAAAAATAAATTAATATGTTAACTTATAAAAGTCATCTAACTTAATGCTAAGTTGTACAAAAATTTTATCCATTTATCATGCGGCGATTATTCATTTATCTTATAAATATTAAACGCAAATATAGTGAGTGGTTGGCGTAACTTTCTTGATACTGTTCCAAACTTTCTTACAAATCACGATTGCAAGCGGCCTGTTAAATTAACAGTGATGTAGGCAAAATGAAAAAATATTTCGTTGGTTCTTTCTTCGATTAAATCAACACCTCGTACCCTCACACCTCATACTTTTGATATCCCCTTGAAAGAATAAAGTAAAAATATTTAAAAGGAATTAAAAAAGAATAAAGTAGAAATATTTAAAGAGATTTAAAAACAAGTGTTGAAGATTACATAATTATTGAAAAGTGAAGAATAGGTTATCAGAATTTTCGAAAAAGACCTATCTTTAGATTGCCCAGTTGTTCGAGCGGTTGCAAAAGCGACTGCCGATCGGGATGTCCTGGGTTCAATTCTCGGGTCGGATACTATTGCATTTTTCTGTGATTGCTCTTGCATTGCAGTTTGGAGTCTGGATCTGTGCCCGGTGTATGCTAATGGGCTCACCATCTATTCCATGGGACCTTAACTTAACTGGTGAAACCTGGGTGTGTACTACGACTATACACATCTCCCTACCCCTTCCGGGACTACAGGCGTGATGTTAGGTTTTTCGAAAAAATAACATTTACGAAACCATGACGACAACCATGAATACTATATCCGCATCATGTAACATGAATAATTTAAAAATGGAAGGATGTACGATGACAAAGGAAATTAAAAGTCACTATAAGCGAACAGCGAAACACGTCGAAGTGACAATGTATGCGAGTTTGATAACGGGACAATAAATTTAAGAGACCCCCGTCTCAGTTCCGGGTTTTGTCGCATTATAGAAACGCCTATTGTCGGCTATTCGCATTATGCCCTTATCAAGTCCGAAGTTAATGGGCGTGCTTTGTAACTCCTATGATTAATTGATTCGTGCCTACATTGCCTTCATTGTGATGCAAATATCTTTAGCTTTTTTCGCTAAGTGATGATGATTAATTAAATATATGATATGCGATACGCTTGTGTGTCAGTATTGCTTTGTGCCTCGTATTTGTTATAGACAGTAAAAACATTTGACGGTTTTTAGGCTTTACTGAACTGTCATAAAGCTTAAGTAAATTTTTCATGCGAAACTTAGGTTAAGGGAGGCCTATGTCCAGCAGTGGGCAACGCGAGGCAGACGATGATGATGATGATGCGAAACTTTATAATCACAAGTGTTATATTTGCTTGAAACTTGCGTGTTAGTTGTTATAATATGTATTGTATTTCCAAAATAGTAGGTATGTATTTCTAAACAGCGTATCGGAATTGGTAGTAATTACGTGCTCCGATCACAGTTCCCCTAATTGACATTCTGAAGTATCTATCAATATCACAGTCCCTGTCAACTACAGAGGACCTTGGCGCCGTACTAACATTGTATTTAGCTGAATTACGTCTGATACAACTAATTGATTGATAGTTGCATTAATTTAATCAGAAGACTTCAGCTCTAACCTAGAATTTCTAGGGTCTAACTAAGTTGTCTAAACTAAACTAAGCGGGTAGCTAAACTAGTTACAGATCTGTTATAATTAGATACTCTAAAACCAGTCATACATGTGTCTGCCAACCCGCACTCGGCGAGCGTGGCAGACTATGGCCTTAATTCTCTCAATATGAGAAGAGACCCGTATTACAACAGTGGAATGACAAATGGGTCGATTATTATTATTATTATTATTATAGTCATACATGTAGATGAATATGAAAATTTATTTCCTGGAAACGTCATATTAAAAGTAGCATCAAGAGTTGGACACAAACATCATGTTTCTCATATGACATATCATCCTGCACTGCATAGTACAGGTTATTTTAATACAAATGCAAAATACGACTGAACTGAATAAACTCTCACGTCGCGAACGTACAAAGAAAGTAATCTATGTCAAAAGCACAGCTCTGAAAATATTACCACTGTAAACGTGATAAATGTGGCAACATAACAACTTTAGTTGCGAACTTTGATATAAACTGGGGATGTACAGCGGTTCATAAAAATCGGTTCTGGAACGTACGTAACAATTTAAAAAAAAAAAAACTATGGCCATCGTGCGGAAGTTGTTTTAAAAATATATTTTAATGGTATATAAGATGTTTGCCTTAGAATTACTAGTTATTTATCTATATATACTTCATTGTTTTAAGCTATGACTAGATTGAGTGGCTATTGGCATCCTCTACCAGGTTTGTAACAAAGAGTTAACAATTGGATTGTTAGTAAATTGATGAAAACATCGGATGGGTGTTATCGGTCAATTTAGGGCTTTTTGTAAATATAGCCGAGGATAGCCGAGGATGGCGCTGATTGGGCGAGGCCTATGTCCAGCAGTGGACTGAGATAAGCTGATGATGATGATGATGATAAATATAGCAAAAGTAGCTACGTACTAGAAACTATCACTATGTATCTTTAGACCAGGTTCCATGAATAATTAGCCATTTAGTCACTTTAAAAATGACCATCATCACCAGCTTTACCATAGGACTTAAACATAACTGGTGAAACGTGGGAGAGTGCCTCCTCTGCCTACCCCTTCGGGGATTACAGGCGTAAAGTTACGTTATAAATGGCAATAAAGTAGGATAATGCTGACTAATACTCCAATAGTTAAATATACTTTCACTTACAATTATGCCATAATAAGAACAACGATAACAATTAGACAAAATGCTAATTTCTGATACAAATTAATATTATTATGAGTACCGATATCCCGTGAACGTTATATTCATCCTTTTTGACAATTACTTTGCATTCGGTCTCATATATATTATATGAGTAGTAAAATTTATTGCTTGTACAAGATTTTAAAGTAGGCTTGTCGATTTTCACTGTACAGTCAATTGTAAAAAGCATTATGTATATAAAAATAAATGTATACACACACACACACACACACATACAGGCACGCACGCACGCAGAGTATTGTAAAGAATATTGTAAAATTTTTAATGCATTTTCTAATACAACAGTGGTCCATCTGAACAAAAGTGGGAACCTTTGTGGAGTTATCGATCCATTCTTTAATCGGACTTTTCACTTCGAGACCACAATCCTCTTAAGGTTTAACTCCACACAGCACGGTACTAAACTCATTGTGGTCGAACCGTAAAGTCCTGTTGATGACGTTAAAAAGTTCTCGTTGCTTGAATATTTTAGTCATCGTGTATTTCGTACAGTAATCTGCTTTTAAAGGATTAGATAAATTCAAGATTACCATAAGTACTTGGGAACTATTATATTAGAGTTCTCCTTACTGGTACTAATCAAAATTAAAAGTTATGTAATGAAATAGAATTTAGTTATTTTGATTCTAAACTATCCTTCTAACTCTGTCGACATCGCATTGCCAATTCTGCTGGTGTTGCATA
>DWDT01000744.1:0-18861 GCA_018245595.1 Microceris scylla
TGGCCCGACTAGTTTCGGACCTGTACGAGGTCCTTCCTCATGAGCTCCCGGCGCTTGCAGCGAGTTCGCGGCGGGGCGGAGCCCTCCGCATTTATAATCATGTGTATTTTTTGAATATGTAATCAATTTCTCGAGATGCCTTGAAGTCGATGCATAATTCAATCATATATCGATCAAATATTAAAAACTTTTTGTACTAAAGTAAGGTTCAAAATTCAGTTTAGTGAAATAATGTGTGATATGTTTGACAAAATTGTGATTTATTAGTACTTTTTATTTTTAATCTTGACAAGTATATACCTGTTCATGCTTTTACAAAGCTTATACTCAAGGATCTAGCTGTGTTTATCCGTAAATGCAATCCGGGTCAAAGTAACCAAACCTATTAAAGATTACATTTTACGGTGTCCCATGACACTAATACATTCTTTATTAACATATATATTAAGTCTAACATAAATTTTCTTAGATTAGGTATATTGTAAATAATCTTAAATAGCACTACATATTTATACTTATAAAATAATAAAATTGTTATAACTGAAATGTCAATGATGCGTGTAGTAAGTTGAAATAAGTGTTGCTTTAAAATATAAAAAAAGCCATTGTTCACTAAAATAAATGTTGGATGTTATAATCTCTGAAAGTAACCAGCGTTAATGTTCTCCGTTTGCTGCAATAGTGATAAAAACATTTCTAAATGGATTCGATCATCAGCTGATCAACTTTCACAAACTTTTATATTTACATGAAATTTGTAATATAAAAATAAGGACGACCTAGAAAACTTGATACAAAAATGTCGTGACTACTTATTAAATCGATGACAGCAAATTATCTACTACGTTACCATTAATTATTCCGTAGGCATACATTATACGAACTATCGATATAAATTTTTCATGGCCACGTCCCTACGCTTGTCAGTCCGCCATATTGGAGTTTTATTTCAGAGTCGGAAACCGGCGGAAGCGCGCGCCAATATGACGGAGCGCGGGAAATCATAAAAAAAAATTTAATGTGACGGCATTTGTTTTCATTATGCCCATTGAATAAGTTTTCACATGATTGTACTGTGAAGTGTCTGTTTTAGTGTGAATGGCTGTATTGTTGAATTTGGTAAGTCTAGATGTTTTGTTTATTACCGTTTCAATAGCAGAATATTATATGTAAACATTAGTAATTTTTTCGCATTCATGATATAAATGTAACATTTTGATTAGGTTTTTAGAGCGTTGTAATAGTATTTTTTGTTCAACTTATCTTTTTATAATGCCAACGGTAAATTTCAATTGCCATTTTATCTTTTTCTGTAATTTGAAAGTTGCAAATTGCTTCAGTTCATTATGCATTTTACGGTTTTAAGCCGAGTATATCTAAATATATATTCAAAGGGAAACATAGCTGACTTACCAACAATATGTAATTTAAGAATGAACTAAGCAATTACAAGTTTAAATAGAGCGTATGAATACTTTAAAACATACTTGAACGGAATTGGCCAAGGCCTTCCATAAATATATCTTCTTTTATTGATAAAAACAATTTAAAAATGAACGAATGGACAACTTTAGACTTTTGGTCTTGACTTTGGACTTTATATTTCTCAAATAATATAAATAGCAGTTGGTGATAAAGGCCACCAGAACATTTTGAAATGCTATTTAAACTTTATTTAAAAAAAACCGTATTTGACATTTTTGTGGAAAAAATATGAGATGGAAGTGATCAATTATGCCTATTTATTCGTCAACGGTAGCAAGAATATAAATGTAAGTAAATAAATGTTTATGAATTACAGTGGATGTTTAACAGCTATGTAACCGTTTGATAAATCCACAAAGCAAAATATAACAAGTGGTAGGCACGCGCGTTGACAGATGACAATGCGTCCTACTTTTAAATATTTTTTCCATTGTACATTCTATTTTACCACTGATCAGTAGTCACGTAGCGACATTTATATACATAATACATTATTGTGCTTACCTTAAGAGGTTTTTCTGTAGTTTAAAAAAAAAGTACTTGTTGAATAAGAAATATATTTCATATCGAATCGCTATCTTTATCCTGTGATTGGCACCAACTTTCAACTGATACATAAGCTGGTTCTATCCAAATACAATACAGTACAGATACAGATACGGTACATGTCTCTCACTAATCCCATAAGAGTCCTCTCAAATAGACTGTAAAAATAGACTTTGTTGTCACATACTACAGTTCTATTTTAAATACGATCAAAAGCTGCTCTCTACGAGCCGATCTATTTGAAAGGGCCATAATTATGTTAAATGACGTTGAAACTTTACTTTTGTAGCAAAAGCTTGGCAAAAATAGATTATTTTTCATGACTGAACAATGTTGCACGTCTTCACGTAAATACGACAGTAGTCATCACACTGAACACATAACTAATTTGGGAAAATATGTGTCTCTCTTTCCTCCGTACTTCCGGTTATCTCTACACCCATTCCTTCCTTACTCATATCTTCAATACTCTCTTTAGTTCCTTCCTCGTCCATGTGTAGTGTCACATTCTATTTATATAGGTTAGTTTCAGTTTCACAAAAATTGAACAACTATTCATTTATCGCATAATTATTTACACATAAAAAGTAAACGAGAAATATGTACCCATAGTTCAGTACAGCTTACATCTTTAACAATTTTTTTTCAACTGCCTTAATATGTAGGTACAATGTAATAATAATATCTAAATGAATTATTTCCAAATAAACATAACTATGGAAAATAACATTTGAATTTGGAATCACAAAATAACAGCGCGTCTCGATGTTATTTTTCTGTTCACTTTTACGCTTCGAACTTAATACTCGTAAGTAGTGCACATAGGACCGAATATTATGACATGATTGTCACATATATTATCTATAAATACGTTGATTCCTATAGAAAGCTTAAGCTGGATATACATTAAGAAATTTAATTGTGATTTAACATTATAACGAACGAATATGTTACAAATGAACGTAACAGTAAAAAATATTTTTTCCATGCTTATATGTAACCTTTCATGAAATTAATGTAGGGTTATAACGGTTTAATCATGAAAAATCCACTCACATGATAATTTTATTTCTCTTGTGTCTAATTAAATTATAATTGTTGTATCTAATTAAACTATTCATTCTCGGTAAGTACAAGAGGGATTTTAATATAGTCTCTGTTAAAAGATAAAAAGAAGCCTGATAAACATTTACATGTAATAACATCTTTTTTTGTTTATTATAGGGCTTTGTCGCTAAAACTATTATAACACTCCGGTTATCAAATCATTTATCTTAAAGCTAACATCAATTACTTGCTAACATTAATTACAATACACTATTTTATTAATTTTTTAGCAGCATCTAACAAGGCATCGCCGAGTATAATTTTTTTGTCTCAGATTATATGTAAGCGGAAATCAATATTACATCTTACAGTAGAATTCCGAACATTTTCCAAAATAGCTTCTTATAACAAAGCACTTTTGGCTGTCTGATCTCAAACTACACATATACTTACTGTGTTGTGATAACCATATTGTGTATACACGTCTATAATTTTCGAAATTTAAAGACATTTTTACATCCAGAATGCTATTTGTAATAATATACCAGGGTGTCTCATTCGTAATGTCGGTTTATTCGGACAAAACTATTATGATCATATTTCGTACATTAACTCTAAGCCAATGAATTTTTTTGATTATAATAGGCAAATGAGATGGCCTTTACTTTAAATGTTATTGATAACTATTTATTTAAAAAAAAATAACCAAAGTTGACACTGAAAACCGACAATATTTATGAGACACCCCTAAAAAATGTCACGAGTACATTAAATAAATAAAACATTCATTGTTTTACACGGGCAATATAACACATATTAATCTGTGGTCGCAATTATCTCAATAACGTTGAATATTTAAAATTAATAAACCACTACTGTCTATAAACAAGAATGAAGGCATAAAGTCCAGATGTTCAAAAAAATTCTATGCATGCGTTGTTCAAAACTAAAAGACTGTATGAAAATATAATATGGGGAAACTGCATCTTTTAAATAGTTCTAGAAGAAACTTCCCTACAATAGCTGTCAGTTTTGTTGGCTAATATATCATATTTAACTGGTACTTACGACTAACATAAATACTCGTATACAAATGTGTATTTCGACACAATCGCAATGATCGTGGCCACGCCGGAACAATAAAATGTAATGTTACATAATACCTTTAATTATAAAGTAACTGATAAAATTAAACCCGCATTAAAAGTGTTTAAAACTATACATAATGTACATTATATCATTAGTCTTAGTACATGGCTGGTCATAGGCCTCTTCTGAAGGAAATTTGCCTATAATACTCTCCCTGGGCACGCGGGCTTGGGATTGCAGAACATTGCTTCTCGCACCGCCTACGCTGCTGCCCGTAGGCGTATCACAGTACCTATATGTAATTATTACCGTCCTGAGATATTATTTTCGCTTTTTACTTTTATCAGACCCTTCATATAAGCTTGTATATAAGATACGCCTGTATAAATATATATTGAAGTGAATATAATTATATGTTAGTTAAAAATGTATTCCAATGTATGAATGTAAAAGAAGGACAGGCTTGTAAGGTTAGATATATGTACTTTACATTCGATACTTCCTGCCTACTCCGTAGGAGATCTGGCGTGATGATATACTTGTATGTAAATTTTTATTTAGGTGCAGCGATGCGCAAATAGCAACTAGTTGTGTATATCTATTTTTATCACAAAGCGCGGGAAAATGACTGAAAAAATAGTACAGAATGAGAAACAAACGAAATTATAATAATGTGTTGCTACAACTTCTCACACAATATAATTATTCAAAAATTAAATTACACGATGACAATCTGTAAATCTAGGAATTATGGTTGGAATGTGTAGCTTTTAGTCTGATTCACTTCATAACGTTACATCTGGATAGTCTTGCAAAGTGATTTCTGCCGAAGATTTATTAGTAACCGAACACACAACAGTTCTTGGGAAATCTCTTATCAAAATCCACTTTAGTGTAATTGACTCTATTGAAATTATGGCAGAAGTGACTGGTGGTATACTAGAATTATCTTTACAGTGATTTAGAAATTAACATCGTGCATAACAGACTGCCTCGTTGATCGTGTTGGTTGAATGTGCGACTGGCGATCGGGAGGTCCCGGGTTCCATTCCCAGGTGGAACACTACAAAATTTTCTAATTTAGATTTTCTAGTCGTGGTTCGGAGTCTGGATTTGGGCCCGATGCATGACTCAAACGTAACTGGTAAAACGTGGGAGTGTCCTGCATTCCTCTGCCTACCTCTTCGGGGATTACAGGCGTGAAGTTACGTTTACGTAGAAATTAACATTGTATTAAAAAGCTTCTTGAACTATAAACAACAGTGAATAGGCACCTTTTAGGTAAGCGTGCTACATCCTATGGTCCGTCTCGTTTCCTATCAGGTAAGATTATATTTAAACGCGACCCTATGGCTGTTAATAAATCCAGGATTGTGTAATGGAAAACAAAATGTATACGTATTTTTCCGACCAGGAATCGTATTTAACACTTGCCGCGAACCGCCTTTATGAAAATGCTGGAGTCATCATTCAACGACATATATAGCCGTAGTTATTATTACCTCATTACATGATAATTTGATTACCTTGTTGGTCAAATGTCCTATAGTTGTAATTTAGACGTGTGGGATAAAGTATTATTCGTTTTTTCTAACTGGAATTTCCCAGTAGTAACTGACGGTCTGGATTTGTGCCTCGTTTATGGCAATAATTTCGCATCCTATTTCATGCAACGTACATATAACTGCTGAAAAGTGCGAATATTGCACTCCTCTGCCTGCCCCTTCGGGGAAATACAGCTATGTTATGTTATTATACACCTACAAACAGAAATTGCCATTTTATTCATTCATACGTAATTGATACGCTTTCGTCTACCACCTGCTGTGGCGAATTGGACATTCATATTGTGTTACTCATATTACTATCAATATACCATTAAAACATATCCACGTTGGAGTGTTATTGCAGTGTTTATAGTTTTAACATGTTTGCCAATTATGACGAGATAAATACTTCACTATCGGCATTTACATGGACAGCTTGAAGTAATTTTCGTTGTACCTACTATTTTTACAAATCCTAACATATAAATGCGTATAGCAATTTGTTTGTTTGTAACGCTTTCACGTCTTAATTACTCAACCGACCATAATGACATTTTGCACACACATTATCAGGGGTACAGGAAAGGATAGAGAATAACGTTTATCAAGAAAAATACCGTTTCCGAGAGTAAGAAAAAATAATTTTATATAGACAAGAAAAAAGTAATCGAATACATAATTGTACTTTCGATGGTCTTTAACAGCTATTCAATGACAGTATATTATAGTGAGCGTAGGTACGAATTTGAAGCGTGGACGCTCAACGAACAATAGAATGAACTTGTTCGGAGTTTTTTTGAAGAATAGGATGTGAAACGGATCTGTTTTACGGAGAACCAAAGTCAAGGACATAGCTTAAATGTTTGATGTTAATTTCAAGAAAGTAATGTTCGTCTCTATGACAGCGATATGACATTTCAATTTTGTCTGCTCAACAATATAACTATCAGATACGTATCCAACACGTATCCAAGAACGGGACAAAAAGGCCTGCAGCCCACTGCAAACTAAAGACGTATCTTCTAGAACTATAAACCTGTAGATTATTTATCTCTGTGAACTGAAGTAACCTTATGAACATCAAGTCTATACAGTTTGGCTTCAATAATATAAAGTAAGAGATTAGTATGACAGGCAATTATGTAAAGATTAAGTGAAGCCAAACTAATCTGATTATAGAATGTAGGGGAGGAAAATACGGGCCATGGAAGTTGAAATGTGGATATTAAGAATTGTGAATAATATATTACGTTATAGAACATAAAATTATATTTCATTCTGACAAAATAAAATGTATTTTTTTATATTTCCTTACAATCCTACAAAACTTTAGTAGTTATGTGAATTTTTAACATTTATATCACCTATTCCATCCGTGAAAGACCACGTGGTAAAACTTGCAAGCCGTAGGAATTTTCCACGAAGTAGGCGTGTGAAAACTGTCAACCCGTGCACCGTGGCAACACGCCTTTAATCCTTCGTATTCTGAAAAGAAACGCGTGCCCAACAGCGGCACGATGAAAGGATTGACGATGATGATTCTTTTAAGATGTGAAAAATTTGTGTATGAGCCGCAGGAGGCCTCGAACCATTCGCTATTTATTGACCATAAAAAAGCTTAATCTGTCGTTAAACGTTAACAGCTGACGCTAGCTTCGTTTGATATATCGAACAGAATTTAACACGTGCCTATTAATGTCCATTGGATTATTCGCAGCTGTTTCCCGAACAATTGAATTCCTTTGTTTATATTATTGGTACATACGTTGGTTACGCGTCGTGGAGATATCGCCATCTAGCGCCTTATTCGTGACTTCTAGTGTGAATCACGTGTGTACATTACGCGTTGTTAATTGGTTATAAAAAATCTAATCTGATTGGGCGGCTCCACTACACATTGTAAGACTGTTTTGTTTTCTTAATGTTCTATAGAATACTTTAGAATTTGGAATCCATTGATTTAAGACGGTTATAATGACAACATTCAAATGCAAGTACTAATATGTTTTAGTATAAGAATGATCGGTTCTGCGACAGGTAATTAAAGGATTAGCAAGCTGAAATGGCAGTGAGATGGTCACATCTATCTCAGAACCGATAGCCGCTGGAGCAGACGTGTTCTGGAGTGGAGACCGCGACTGGGCAAACGTAGCGTTGGACGCCCTCCAGCTAGGTTGAGTGACGATATACGCAGTGGCTGGCAGTGGTTGGATGCGAAGAGCTGAAGATCGCTCAGTGGCGTGCCATTGGAGAGGCCTATGTCCAGCAGTAGACGGGAGCAGGCTGATGATGATGATGCTGATGATAAAAATGATTTGTATTTGATTTAAGTTTAAAAGTCAACAGTAACTATACTTGGATTTGCATTCGCGAATTCTCGCAACTTCTAAGAACCACGGATTGAGGTTCGACCACGGTTCGAGGTAGGTCTTCTGATCCATCAGTAAAAGCAGCCACTTATGACTTTAGTCCTTTCATGAGCTATTCTCTTTATATGAAGGTTATTAACTGGTACGACTGTATTTTGCACAGTATTTTTTTGAATAATACCGTCTTGAGACATCTCCACATACATCTGATCGCAAAGTAAGCATCAAGAGAGCTTGTGATATGATAACCAAATGCTTGGCAAATTACACACTTAAAATACTTACAATGTGCTCATTAAATGTTTATTCCGGGTGTGAATCGAACCCACGGCCCCCGGGACCGCAGTAAGTTTCACTAATCACTGGACCGACGGATCTTTCGTTCTAATATAGACAACTGATATATTATATCGTGCACGTACAAGTGATATCGGTTTCAATATATCTGATCCAGACCAAATCGATAGCCTTGCGTGTAAATCGGAGTTAAACAGGCAGTTAGTGTAACCTACTGATCAACGATTTACGGTAGCGGGTGATTAAACTGTAATCTATAATGTAATATTATTAACCAGTAGAGAAATCTGTTTACCTAAAGAAAGAGCTCGGTCTAACGTTTTCCTATGGAAATCGCCCATGGAAACCTTTTATAAGGTATGCAAAATGCAGACTGGTTAGAAATATTTTTGGTATTTCCTTGAAGGAGTAGTCAGAGAAGTATAATACTCCTATATTTCATTAGTTAGGTTATACGTCGCAAGTATTAAACTATTATAATAGGTGAGCCTATCGCCATAAACCAGGCACAAACTCAGACACCGAGCTATTACTGAGAATTTCAAGGTAGAAACCGAATAATATTATCCTAACATTCATTAATATTTGCCTGACCGATCGAACACGGGTCCTTTCGCTCAGCTCGCGTTTGCAACCACTAGACCGACGAAGCAGCGAGAATATCGCAATTTTTTATGCTACAATTCTTAAATTCAGTAAAAAGCGGTATTAATTACATTCGTTACGCTTTGATTATGCGGGTTTTATTGCAAAAACACTGCTGAAGATATTTAAAAATATCTACCACATCGTGTACTAAGTACAATTACTGATGTGCTGATTCTTTGAAGAATCAATATAAATCGGTCTGCCAACCAATTAATGGATCCACGAGGCCTTGTGAACGAATGAGGATTAAAATGTGAATAGAAGACGGCCAGTTTATTAATTGACGATATAATGACGGTAACTGTATCAGTTACTAGTTTTTTATCGAGACCATGAGCGTAACAATATATTTTTTAGAAATAAAATGAGTGAAGAAATTAAATGTAATTTTGTAAATAGAAGTATGGCGTATAAAAGGCCGACATTTTTTATTAAAATGCAAAAAACATTTTGTTTCTTTTTAAATAAAGGAGTGTAAATAAAAGTTAGTTGGACAGGCGTATTAAAGGACATATTATTTAATTAAAGTGAGAATAGCGCTTCGTTTCTTTTTAATTGATCTAGTCTAATTAAAGTTAGGTGAATAGGAAAATAACAAGGGAAAACTATTTATCATATTGTAAGTAACAATTTGTTTCTTTTTAAATAGAAGAATTTAATTAAAAGTTAGTTGAACTGGTACATTAAAAGGGTCAATTATTTAATTCAATTTAGAATAGCACCTTGTTTCTTTTTAAGTTAACCAGTATAATTAAAACTTAGCTAACCAAGTTCATTAAAACGGGAACAAATTTAACTTTACCAGTAGTCCAGCAGTGGTCGGAATTTGACCGTAAATCGTTCCATTCCCATAAAGTTCTTAGGTGTATGTATGTATATACCGCGTACATAGTAACAATACTTAATGGTAAATAAAAATTATTTCGAAAACGTGACACATTTATTTATTTAGTATGCGTTACCAGTTTATATATTTAGTGTATAAATAATTTTGCGTGTATATTTAACGTTTTACAAGATATACATTTGTTAAAACAGTAATAAAAAAACATCGTGACGAAAGTAACACCTGCGTAGAGTTTGCCATTACGTTGTTCGAGGTAACCGAACTTTACCAACTGGCACTTGTTCAACGTGGTAGGCTTTGGTTTTAACTTCTTGTTCCGAGAAGAGACCCGTGCCCAGCAGTGGACTGATAAAAGTGTGATGATACATATATATATTTAAGTATACAAAATAAAACGATAAGTGTATTACAGTAGTTGACAAATTAACAATTTCGTTTAGCACTTTACGGCATTTTTGAGTTTTGAGAGCTTCTCAAATCGATCTCATGATCGAACTAACACGTGGAGATTTTCATGCGGCTTCAATATTTTTCTATACATCGTCATCATCATAAGCTAATATTAGTCCAATGGACGACCTATTATTTCAGTACACGGATTTCCACTGGGCAAAGACCTTACCCAAGATAAGTTACTTTGCCTGATTTTCAGTTTTATTCTGTACCTACTCATTATTATATTCGTGAACTGATAAAATTCTCTAACCAAACACTTGTATGCATTGCGCATTAAATAGAGCGGAACGGAACAGAATAGAGAACGGGTAGATCAGTGAAAGTTCTAAACAATTTTAAACTGGAATCTGGAATGTTACGTAAATTGGAATTTCAGTTTTAAACGTTACACAAATATCTACATAAATTATTAAGTTGTGTACGTGCCGGCTTATCTTTGTACGTTTTTTTCTGAATAAATTGCGAACGCTCGTTTTCGCTGCGGTGGGTGTGAGCTCTTGATGATGGATTTCAGAAACTATTCGAGCTATGCTATAGAAAACACGTCGGCTAATTCTGGATAACAACAACTGTGTGTACCCCTTCGGGAAAATACCAGCGTGATGTTATATTAAATTAGTTCCCGTGTAGGTACCTAATTTAATCACGCAATTCCAAGACCAAAATTTTGTTAGATTTGAACATAATACCCAATATACTTATGACAGTTACTTATACAATAACAGTATTTACAGTAATAGTAAACACAGAGTAGTTTTGTGTAGAGACTGCTACACACACATGTCATCACCGTCATCAGCGCGCATCAGTCAACAGCCTAAACATAGGCCTATCCTAATGAGCTCCGCATTCTGTCGTCAGCTGTAGCACGTGTCATAAACTAAAGATGATCAAAATTGATAATTCTACTAGCACATGGTTTACGTCATTACGCAACCCGTCACTGGGTTACTCAACCCAGGAATAGCTCGAAATGCGTTCGGTGAATGCACCAATACACTCCATAATAAGTACGGTTAGTAACAAAGATTTAAAAGATCTCCGTGTTTTGGATAATGTATCATGCAGTTGATAGCGATTTTTATCAATTATTTTCCATCGTAGAAGAAGTACATCAGATATGCGAGGATTGAGCCTATTTTTCTATCGGTACTCTCTGCCTACGGTGTAAGGCATTTGGCGTAAATAATAATAATAATTATTATTATTATCTGTAATTAACAGTTGTTACGATCCGTTATTGGTTTCAAACTTTAACTCACGTCAGAACACATCTGCTTTGAAGAAAGATACGGCGCCGCAAGGCATACAAATAATTGCCAATAATTACTGATATGTATACATATATATAATTAAAGCCGGAAGTTACTAAAACTATAGATAAATAAATCTATCATTTACTTCAGTTTTCTCTGAATAAAATAAATCATGACCATTTTGTCACACCTGGCAAACTCCCAAGAAATTCGTGTGATACAAAGAGAAACATAATTTGGCAATGACTGTGTGACCAATGGAATAAAGATTATATGCTATTTTTTTAATAAATGCATATATTTCTACAGACATACGTTGTCTATGGGACAGCCAACCTTAAACAAACGTTTTTTCTTTCTTATAAAAAATACCTGTGACGTACATGTTTAAACTTACCAGATGTGGTATTGTCTATGGTATTGGTACGAGTACATTCATTCAACCATAAAAAAAATTTTTTTTCTTTTACCAAGTACTCGATGAGGTAGTTTTTTTAAGTTATGATTTGGCGAAAGAGACTGATGAGTAATTTAATTATAAATTAAATAGCTAAATGGAATATAACTAACAATATGTCCAATAAAACATTTCTTACTGTCTGTATTGAGAGAAAGTCACGTTGTTTTTACGTTCTTTATTTAAAAACAGTGGATGAAAACAAAACCTTTGATGTTTATTTGTTTTTTTTTTATTAATTATCGTATCCGTCATGGCGTATAGAGCCGAAACGTGGGCGCTCAAAATGCGGCTAGTCCATTTCAAAGTCGCTCAACAAGCTATTAAGCGAGCTATGCTCGAGGTCTCTCTGAAGAACATAATCTGTAATGAGTGTATTTGTCAGAGAACCAAAGTCATCGACATAGCATAAAGAATTAGCTCGCTGAGATAATTGACACTCGGTGCTCTCTGCTTACCCGCGAGGGACCTTTCGTGGTGATATGATGATAATAAACTATTCGTCTGATACCTATACGAGTACATCACTACGCCTTATTAATCATTTATTCGATTTTTTTATTTTCCAATTTATTGTTAAAGTTACCTATATTTTAACTCCGTTCCAGGGAACAACTGACCGCCACCCCGCGGTATCACACGCCGGTGGCTGAATTATTGATAATATATCGATCACGAGTAGTGTAGCCACACTTACTGCATAGACCGGATATTTTAAAAGAATAGAGACAAATATGAATGAACATTTTAGTTCGCGCAAATACGGGTGTTGAATAAGAAAATTGTTAATTATTAATCAGTTGTTAGTGAAACGATAGAAATGATGATTATAATATTATGTGTAGCGTTTAAAGTTATAATTTGTTACTGAATTATGATTGATGAGAAGAATAATATCATAACGTCAACCTTTCATTCTTCTTTTCACGAACTGAATAACACCGAATTATATTTAAGTATACATTGATTAATTTCCTCATTATAAATTACAATGTATTTATATGTCTTAGTATGTAATGTATGTAAGAAATAGTATTTAAACCGGACTGTTAAATGCAGCTAACATGGACATATCTGTCCTGAAAATTATGATCATAATATACATATTATATAGACTCTAGTCGTCGGACGTACTGTTCAGGTATGTCCTACGTTGGAAATGTATAGTACATTATTATTGAATAGCAAAAATATCTTTTGTATTTAGAACTTCTTTTGTTCATGTTGCAATGTGTATTTAGTATTAGAAGTGCGAGACACCACGCCACGGCAGCACGTCAGGTCTGTGATGATAGAGATATTTAGCACTCGTTGCTCTCTGCCTACCCCATAAGGTGCTATTAATAATAAAGTACGAGATATTGTGATCGATTGATACTTTAATATTGTGTTGTTGCTAGGATATAATGTAGAGTATCCACGAACGAACCAGCCGCGGTAAGAACTGGCTATCTCTTCGGACAACCAGATGTTTCCAAGTTAAATCTTTAAAATGAAGTCAAAATGTGTGATATTTTAAGCAATTAATCCGAACAAAAGCAAATTTAAGTGAAAGTTAAATATGTACATTTTTTTTTTTCAACCCATTACAGTTCCACTGTTGTATGTAATATGTATATGTACGTTAATCAATAAGACTCTTTTCTTGGCCTCCTTTATAGTAATATCTATTCAGATTTTAGTGCAATGTCAGTTTTAGCCCCCGACGCGAGGAGACATGTTATAAATATTACGTGTTTATATGTCTGTCTGTGACATCGTAGCTTCGATACGAAATAAACGACTTCGATTTGGCTTGTTTTGATTCATTGGTGACTTGAACGATAGAATCATTACTAAAGAACATAATACAGAGACTATATGGGTGTGTATCTGTGCTGGTAACACGACATTGTGTGCTGGAAATACAACGTGCTGTAAAACATATGAAAAAAATACATTTTTAAACTTTTTTATGCACCGCTGCTGATCTGGAGAATATTCCACCGTGCTCTTCCGAGGATACGAAAGAGATATGGGTTAGGTTAGGATGGGATGGGTTAGGTTAGGTTAGGTTATGTCTGGTTAGGTTAAGATGGGATAAGTTATGCTAGGTTTAAATCAAACCTTGTGATAGAGTCTAGGTATTAGTAGATATTTACCAATTTATACGAGTTTTATGGTATAGGTGCAATTAATCATAGTATTACAAGCAGGCGACGTTAAAATCTGATGGGTTTACGTAAAAACGCCATGACAGCGATGTTCATGCTATAAATAGCGTATGTCCAAATTGCTTTAATATTGATTTCGTGGTATATTGATGTTGGTGTCCGCGACACACGGCTGACCGCTTTTGAAAATCTGTTCTTTAATTTTCCATTTACTATCTCTATATGACAGCATACTGAAATTAAAATTTATTAAATTAATCAGTATATAGGTACGAGATGTTACTTTTACGTATCGAAATCAATAAATCGATTATATCAAAATGTGGTAGGGAGACAGCTTAGGCCTTTGGAAAGGACAAGTTAATCAGTTACGTGGTTATTAAAGCTGAAAGAAATGTAGATGAGCCGAGTGACCACGAAATGTACATCCTCAGTTATTTATCATTCGTTTATTTATACAACATTTACAAAAAGATATACAAGAAAAACTGCAAATAATAGACACCTACATATGAATTATATTACATTTGCCTGTTCAAAACCATGAGGCCATATTTAAATTTGAAAAACAAATCACAGACCTGAGCATTTTAACCTTTTTTGTTATAGAAAAAACAATGGAGCATTCTCGTGGTCTTCTAGAAGTTCCTATCAAGAAAACAGCCCGTTTGGACCAACGTGCGCCGAGGATTCTGGAACATTTGGATAAAATTGGACACGGTGTGGAGCGAGTTGGCCAAATTGTTGGTCGTAGGCTGGATACCGCTAACCAGAGCCTTTTGGACAAGATTACATTTGAAACAGAAAAGACAACAGGGAGTTTTAGCGAGACATCGTCTAGACGGAATAGTGACAATGGAGGTAGAGCAAAGAATGACGTGTTCAGAGAAGGTAACTTACGGGTTTGTGAAAGGACTGTTAGGAAAACGGAGATAGTTAAATACTGGCAGGAAAATGAAGAATTACATTAAATTAATAGGGAATATCTGAAGTGTAACATAAATTGGTTTTCATTGCATAATCACTTATTTAATAGAAAGACTCAAATAGTGCCGACTAATTTCGATTTTTTAAATAAAGAGAGTGACGACATTAGTACATTCCTGGACGAAACATATTCCACATTACTAACATTATAAAATAAAGTTACTGAGGGTAGTAAGGACAGTTTTCTCTTTCAGATGGAACAAACTCAGAACCACCGACGGCGCATGTCACGAACCACAACGCGTGGAGTGAACTGGACAGTTCCACCTCTACCACTCGAACTGAGCTGAGCGTGTCTGATTGCGCTGGGGATGATCAGGTAATGGAGGATATCATATTCTGTTGACTAATTTTCTGACAACAGGGTTATAGTGGTACAGCGTGGCCTATTTATAGGCACAACTAGATGCTCTTTCCACCGACTGTGATGGACATATTTAGTACCAACACATATAATAAAGAGATATGTAGGTACATCACTTTTTATAGAAACAACCAGCATTAGGTATATTAATGTTCGAAGTTCAAAAGAGAAGTCAATCAATGACACAGTTAGATCCTGTCTATCGTCCCGTTTTTACCGCAATTATATTTGACAGCTTACTCTGTTATCTATCACTGCCAGCCTTCAAAGACGAGATGTGGTCAACTTTTGGTAATTGCTTTGTGTATGTGTGTGTGTGTGTGTGTGTGTGTGAAACAAATATCTTAAGTACGTACATGTATGACGTATTGAGCACATAAAATACTAAAGGTGTAACAAATCTGAAGCCACATATTTAGATTGTGAAGCAATTCTTACTGAAACAGTTTGTGTTTCTGATAAAGTATATTATTGTCAGTCCATATATAGGTTAGAGGTGACCAATTCAACTCCAGGGAATAGCAACACGTCTAACTAGAATAGAGAGATGATTATACGAATTCAGTAGCGCGTTTTGAGAAAAGGGACTGAATTATCAGTTTAACTGTTAAGTCGCATTAGTAACGCGCGACAGATGCGACTCAGTATTGTACTGTCTCGGGCATCATCGGGTAAAGGGGGGAGTTGCAGCGGCCGTTGCGTTGGAGACAGAGACATAGGCATTCATGAGGTAGGTAGTCATGAATACGCACGACTGCGTCGATTTAGTATTGCGACAGCAATGCGACTTTCCCGTGCCATGCCTGCTAAATCGCTGATAAAGGTCGTAGTAGGCGACCTCCCTTAAAAGCAAATACAAATAAAATCAATACTAGCGAAGTAAACTAATCACGACTCAATTAATAATTGACCGCGTGACGGTCCACGGTCACAACTCACAATATTGGTACACATAAATCAACCAATTTGACACGGGAATTCCTATCGCTTTTACGATCTCGAGTCGTGCCAACATCGCTCATAGGGAGCTATAGTAGGCACCTGAACGCATATAGCATTGCTTGTTTACTTTTCTACAGTAAATAGTATCAATGTTTGGACGTTTGTATCCAATTTGGAATTACGACCGGTCTTTGTCATTCTTGAATATAAATAAGGTGGAGTCTATAGCTAACTACTCGGTATCGGGGATCCATTTGGTCTTTAACCTAGTTCGTACCCCAAATTCAAAATATTTAATCAGTTTATAAGTTTTTTATGCCTAGTTAAACAATTCTTGGTTGATTGTCGTCACCTCTGTTAAAGATATAATTCCGAAAGTTCTACATCTGATGTATGGCATGCGACCTAATGAGATTACTACCTAAGTACATCTAAGTCACAAACTATAAATATTGGATTGGAGTCCATTAGGACCCAACGTTACCAGTTACAGGTATTAAGTTAATTTCTTATGTAGCTGATGGCCACGTACGTCAATAATAAATCATGAATCGTTAGTAGTGAATAATCTAAGTGTAATAGCCGTGCTGTCACTGAAGACGTAGTTCATTGGTGATCAGGGGCGGGGAACATTAATAGGAATTATTCGATATTTCAAATATTTTTTTTTTCATTGCTTTGAGTCAATCAGATTTTACAATGATTTTTTTTAATGCAGTGACATATGTATTTAGGATCGTGTTTATTTATTTTCATTAGTTAAAGAATATTAAAATTCTTATTGGTTACTTCTTTCTTACTTTCTGCTTAAATTCATATCATTGCGGCACTTTAGTGTTCATTACACGTTGGAGAGAACATTCAAGAACTTTGAAAGTGAAACCTATTAAAGATGTCTTACGTTACGTTAATCTTACGTTTTGTGTTAGTTGTTTCTTCAAGTGTTTTGGTATTGGCAAGAAAAGACACATGTTTGTCTGTGTTTTCAGCACCCTCTCCGCCGTAGAAGCCACGAGTCAGTGTTGCCAGGGACGCCAATACATTGCACCGCTCCGTGGCGGTCTGCTGACAGTTTAGTACCAGAATCTACGTTTGGTACTTCTCTGGCTGATATTATGGAGAGTCCAGCTAATAGGGTATGGCATTTCTTTGTATTATAACATTTGCTAGTTTTCCGTAAAATAGTCAGTAGAATTTTTAAAAAAATATTGATCTTTGATTGATTCCAAAGACAGAGTGAGAGAGAAAGTTTTTAAAGCGGTAGCAACTACTCAGACGTCTAAGGTACCCAATAGATGAACATATTCGTGTTTCGATGTGGTAGGCAGACTCTACATATATGAGACGAGACATTTCATATGCTCAAGAGCAAAAAATATTTCAGTATTTAATACTGATGTCACATAGTCACTTAATTTTTTTTTTCAGAACACATTTTATGGACAGGCGAGTGAGAGAAAGGTACATGTCTGTAAATATGTATGTATGTATGTATGTTGTACGTGCAGTGTTGTGTTACTTGTTTGTCGTGAAGTTGTATCATTTTCTTAATCGTTTTGTGTTTTGTGTGTGCTTGTGAAGTTCTCTATAGTCACTTATACAGGTTGTTCTCGTTTTGGAAGAAGAAAATTTGGAAGTAAGATATTTGTTCTCAAATAAATATTGTATTGGAAAACATAACGAGATGGGTTGCGGTTGTATTTCACACAACCTTCTGGAACATTTCCTCTTTATTACCTGCATGATTAAATCCACTATTTTTATTCCGTGCTGTTTGTAACATACTAATATTTGATGATTATAAAAATACTGTTAAATTTTACTATTAAAATCTTAAAGTGTATAAGTGTACAAGGAGTTAGAATATCAAAATGCTCTCTATTACTAACAGATTCTTCTGCCTCGTCAGATACGTCTTCGAGAAGACCTATACACATCCAGAGACAGTTCAGAGGAACGCAAGCCCAGGCAAGGCTGGCGGTTGGTGAGGAACGTTACATCTGCTGCCAGCGCCTTTGCACCCAGGAACAAGGAAACATCCAGGGCTTTGCCTAGCACTCCATTACCCTATTTCCAGGTTCACAAAATTGTAACACTTATTAATTTATATTTTCGCACGTACTTTTTATGAAAGTGTTGTCACCAGTTACACTAATGTTCCATGGAATAGGTGGTAAGATTATTGTTATACCCTGGGTACAGGTCGCGACTCCGAATCACTACTAACAATTCCAAATTAGAGAAATTGCTGTTGCAGTAATAATAATTATGGTCGTGTTGGTTGCATGTGCGACTGCCGATCGGGAGGTCCCGGGTTCGATTCCCGGGTCGAACACTACAAAAAATTTCTAATTTAGATTTTCTAGTAGTG
>DWDT01000745.1:0-18857 GCA_018245595.1 Microceris scylla
TTAATAAAACTTTAATAATCCAACCATTATAATTCCACTGTTGGAATGTGGGTCTCTTGTCATATTGAGAGGGTTAAGGCCATAGTCTACCACGCTGGCCAAGTGCGGGTGTGCAGACGAATAAAACTATACAATGTACTTTTACAGTAAAAGAACAATTTTTCACGTTAGAAATATTAAAAACGTCGGAACTTTATCAATAAATGTTAGATCGTCAAAATTAATTGAACTTTGTTTCAAATCCGGTCGATTTTATGTATACGAGTATTTTCACCCTAATTTTACCCTCTGTAACTGCCATTAAAATTAAAAGAAATGTTGTGCTAAGATCATAAAAGTCCACTGTCAAAATTAAATGTTTCTAGATTCAACATTTTAGACTATTATAATGAATCAGTCAGTCAGTCAGGACATTTTTTAATGAATACACTAATTGCTAACGGCTCATGTAAACACTAATCATGAAATACTAGATTTTCTTTCATAAAATATTTATAATTTTATAGTTCTTACATGGTTCTATTCATTTTTTTAATCCGAAGAAATCCTTCCTCTTAATTAGAAAATTTATTTCCTTTTTATTGCATGAATTTATGAATAAATAGTAAGGTAGAGAATTTAAAGAATATATTACATTGAATATTGATCAATTACATGAAAAAGTAATCCAGATTATCGTGATATTATGTAAGTTTTGTATAAAAATGTCATTTTCGTAACATGGTAAACTTGAACTTAAATTCGATGACGCTGTTATGTATTTAAATGTAGGCCATAACTCCATAAATGAGGTCTTATACGTAACGATTAGTCCTTCACGCTTAAACGTAGATAGAAACGTTGTTTGATCGCGGGGCGTGCATCCGCATTGCGGGTCACCCTGCCGGACAGCAGAACGGTGTAAATTATCGCCTTAAAAATATTGTTTGTTTCTTTTAGAAGTTACATTTGAACTAAAAAAATGTGTTAACGATTACATATACAAGTGTTATCAATGAACGTGTGGTGTATAATGTAATTAGCAGAACAACCCCACACCACCGGTGGTACGCGAGCGGTGAGCGCGCGGGCGTGGGCGGCGCGGGCGGTACGACGGGCGGCGAGAGCACGCCCAGCACGCCGGGCGGCGCCGCGGACGCGCGCCGCCGGCACTCGGGCTCGGGCTCGTCGCGCTCCGACTCTAGCTCTCCGGAGCCCAGCGACACGTCGCGCGCCTCCACGCCCGCCGCGCCGCCGCCGCTGCTGCATCACGCCAACCACCGCACGCCGCCGGCGCACCCGCACCAGGTCAGCTCACTACCTTACACACCGAGCCGTTGATACCTTGCCACTGGACGAGTTTTCCGATCACTCCACTCCAATAAGTGAAGTCGTTATATATGTTTAATTTTGAAACGACTTCATTGAATTTTTACATTTATGTCGTTCATACATGAGATCAAGGTAGAAAAACGTCCACAATTTTTTTGTTACATTGATCTACGCCCCACAAGAGATATTTTTTGAAGAGGAATATACGAGGGGAGGTCACAAAGATCGCGGGATTGCGATGATGCAGGAGGTTAAGGTGTCTTCCTTAGTGTAGACACTAACTGAGTGTCTCATTATTACTATACGAGTATATACCAAATTTCAACCAAATCGAGTTTCAAGAGAACTTTCAAGTTATTAACGAGCAAACATGTCAATCGGGAAGAAACTAGCGACTATGGAGAAATTTAACATCGTGCCGTCATAAAGTTCGAGACCAAGTAAGGAAAGACACCTCAAACTATACTTCAAGAGATAGAGTTCAGGTATTTACGGGGATTCCGCGCTGGTAAAACTATGATTTACAAGTGGCACAGCCTTTTCAGGCAAGGTTGAGAGTCAATTAAAGACGACCCTCGGCCTGGACGACCGATTGCAGTCACCACGCCAGAAATCATAGAAAAAGTTGAGAAACTCGTATTAGAAGATGAGCGATTAAAGAAGAAACAGCTTGTAGCATTAGTTGGTGTATCAAAAGCAACCATTTTAAATATCCTACAATTAACATCTTGGTATGAGTAAATTTTGTGCAAGATGGGTCCCGAGAATGCTAACACCGCCTCAGAAACGAGGGAGCGCAGACAGTTGTCGCGAATTTTTGAACCGCTTTGTGGACCAAAGGGAGGAAGTTATGGCCCGAACTGTGACTGGGAATCAAACTTGGGTTCATCATTATGAGGCAAAGCAAAAGTCGATGCAGTGGCATAAAAAAGGCACATCCCTTCCTTAAAAAATTTTAAGTTTTTCAATCGGCCGTACAGATCATGGCGACCATTTTTTAGGATACCAAAGGCATCGTTTTGATCGTTTTTAAGGAACATGGTGTTTTCATAACGGGAGAATATTATGCTTCTTTATTACATTAATTAACCCTTTGGAACGTGGGTGTGTTCTGCATTCCTCAGCCTTCCTCTTCGGAGATTTCAGGCGTGATGTTACTTTTTTTAAAATAATAATATTTCTGTGCAATGTGGGTATTTTTATTTTCTAACATTCCGTGCCTCATAGGACTAAAATAAACAAGTAAGAACAAAGAGGAAAACTGAACAAAGGTGTGCTCCTTTTGCACCACAATGCGCCCGTGCACACAAGCAATGCTGCGACGGCTGCCATTCAGTCATGCGGGTTTGAACTACTGCTTCACCCACCTTACAGACCAGACCTGCTCCCCAGCGATTATTATTTATTCCCGAAAATTTAAAAAGAGCTGCGTGGATAGAAATTACGCTGATGATGAAGAAAGACAAGTCGGCGATTTTGACGGCTAAGACAAATGATTTTTTTTATTGTATAAATAAGTTATGTGGAAGATATATATGTAGATTTAAGGGCGAATATATTGAAAAGGAAAAATAGTGTCATGTTTCATTTCATTCTTTCTCCCTGTCATTCCGTGAACTTTTTGACCTCTCCTCGTATAATAGATTTTCAACGACTGTAGCTGCTGTCTAACTCTACCGAATAGGTCGTAACAGGAGAATATTCTCGTGTTGGCTCTGTTTTTGTGATTTCTATAACATATCAAAGTACAGGATCACAAGATCTTACACAAGGTCGGACCAAATTATTTTGTACATGAACCATTTAAAACCACTTACTTAGACCACCGTTTTTAATCAGGAACCATTGAAGGCACAAAATTTAAACTAAAATATGACCAAGAGATAAAAGTTCTGTCCTAGACCCAGGTCCATATGATCCAAAGTTTAACAATAAATCTAGTTTAAATAGTATGTATATATATAGACTACTTACCAGAAAATGCTAATTTTTCATTCCCTTACTCACTGATTGACTGATTCATTAGCAACCGAAACCACCTTTAGCATTCTTAGAAACGTTTGAAAATGGTCAATTCAATTTATATGACGCAAATATCTTCATGCTATCCCTTTTGATAAATTACTAACTGCATCGCTTACGTTGCAACCATTTTGTATATTTATTCTATTTGACCGTAAACCAAATAACTATATGTCATTCAACGATCTATGTATAATATGTATATTATTTAAATAAATTCTTGTTAGCCCGTCAATAAAATAAATGATCAAAGTTTTCTGTAAGCTAATGGTTTTTAATCTTTTTATGATAGGGGAATCTTTGTCATATATTTATTAATTAAATTAAGCTTGAGCCAATTTGAAAGGATAATTTTGTCTTGACTAGTTGCTTTTTCTTTGTAACAGAGGGCATCGACTGCTAACGGAAGACCCCTAGCCATATGTGTGAGGAACTTGCCGGCGAGGTCAACGGACAGCTCGCTGAAGGACGGGCTGTACCACGAGTATAAGAAGCACGGCAAGGTGGTGTGGGTGAAGGTGGTCGGCCAGAACGCCGAGCGGTACGCGGTGGTCCGCTTCAAGAAACCGTCCGACGTAGACAAGGCACTCGAAGTGTCGCAAGATAAACTTTTTTTTGGATGCAAGATCTCAGTGGCGCCACACCAAAACTGCGATGAAGACTGCGAGTCTGCGAAACCCTACGAGACTGATATCGATGAGTATCATCCAAAGGTTAGATATGTTTAATAGTGTTATGCGTTTTGTATTAAGATGTGTTTTATTTAAAAGCTATCATGCTTTATTTAATACATGTTACTTTTTTGTTTCAGGCAACCCGAACGTTATTTATTGGGAACCTAGAAAAGGATGTTACTCAGCAGCAGTTGCGGGAAAAATTCAAACATTTTGGAAGGATAATCGAGATCGATATAAAAAAGGGCAGCGGAGGAGGTGCTGGCTACGCGTTCTGTCAGTACGCGTCGATATCCAGTGTGGTGGAGGCCATCCGCGCCATGGACGGCGAGTACGTGGGTGGCTCGCGCGTCAAACTGGGCTTCGGTAAGCCCGTGGCCACCACCTGCGTGTGGGTCGACGGGCTCACCGAACATACGGAAAAGCAGGTACGTGGAGCTTATGCGTATTTATGCTCGATGCCAGGCGGCCTATTGGTTCTTATTTATTATTCGTTTATTAGAACATGAGACATACGGATTTGAGGTATCGTCGGTACAACTGGTCAGTTATATATTATTAAATAATCGGATCCTGCAGCGACATCGAGTTCAGCACTAAACAGGGATTCTTCAATCAGCCCTATTTTCGAAGTTTTCATCAACGATAGAATTAGAGGCGTCTATAAAAGTTAGGTTTCAAGCGGAGGTAGCGTAGTACCGCAAGGAGGACTGACGGAGTGGCGTGCGTAGGTGCTGGGCGCCGTGTCGCGCTGCGGCGCCGCTACATCCGTTTGCGTCGACCGCGCCGCCGGCGCCGCGCTCGTGCATTTCGAGCAGGCCGCCGCCGCCGGCGCCGCCGTGCGCGAGCTGCGCCGTGTGGCCGCACACGCCTCCGCCGCCGAGCCTTCGCACCCGCGCCTCTGCGTCGATTATGCCTCGCGCGAGTGCCAGGTGCGTCCCGCCACCGCCGCCGCCCCCGCCGCCGCCCCTCGTGCCCCGTCGATCCGTCGCTTACCGTCCGTCGCTCGTTTCAGGAGGCGTTCTACGAGCAGCTGGAGAAACACGGCGGCACGGCGTCGCTGACGGGTGCCGAGCGGCTGCCGGCGGATGCGCGCTACCCGGCTGCGCGTCACGACCCACTCAGGTACGTGTGCGGCGGGCCGGTAGCGGCGCCGCGCCGCGTCCCCCCGCCCGCTGACCGTGTGTCGCTGTGCAGGTACGAGGGTTGCGGGCCGCGACCGCGCGCGCCCAGCTTCGGCCGGGCCACGTCACGCACGCGCTACTCCACACACGACCACTACGACCCGCCGGACTACGCGCCCGATAGACGGTACAGGTATCTGATAACTAGCATAGGTTCCCTATTCTACGATGTGCCCCGGGTACTAACGGCAACGGTAGGCAGAGCCTGTGTTTTGTTTTGAACTTCTACTCTGTCAAAAACATTTGGCTGGACTTCGTCATCAATATTTGATATTTTTTTGAGATTAATGTTTTTCTTTCTGGTAACAAAATGGGTCTCAGTTCCATAGGAAAATAATCTATATAATTCTTGATTGATTTTTTGGTTTTATTTTCACAACTTTAAAATAATTTTAAATTCATGTATGTTACGTTCAAAACACTCCCCAGCCATTCGGAATCAGTTGTGGGGTACTTACACATGCACTGTATTTGTAACACAAGTACAGTATTGTGTTGGGTTTTGAAGACTAGTACATTTACGGTTGCTTATTTTCTTCTATTAGGGTATACGACGAGCTAGGTTCCAGCCCACAGACCGACGAGGCCCCATATGAGGATCGACTTCAGTCGGTAGTGGTCTCGCCGCACCGAGCGCATCGCCACCGGCGCGACTCCAGCCCTGAAGAACGAAAGCACTCCAAGGTTAGTCATCGCCTGACCTACGATCAATGTATTTGCTCCTTTTCACCGGACCGAACCAGTACAGCATAGATTCGATACAACCGCAAATAAAGACGGTGCATAGTAGCGTTGGCCTAACAGAACATTAATAGGATGCCCTGCACTTATGAGGAGTGATAATATACACTAAGTGGCTGACAGCAGTTGGTTACGGAGATGTTATATAGGTGTAGGTATGTTAGAATAGGTTACGGGATCGAGTTCAGTGGCGTACAATTGGAGAGGTCTACGTCGAGAATAGACGGGCATAAATGTAGCATTGTCTTCTAGCCAGTGAGTTAATTCATCATTATCATCACGCATTCCACTGGGCCGACAGTTTTTTCAAACGTATTATTAATTAATAACCAGGGATTAGATTGGATAACACCTCTAACAATACTACGGTTACAGGAGCGGCATCGAAGCGTCGGCGGAGCCTCTCGTCGGTCGCGGTCGGGGTCGCGTGGCGAGCGGCACGCGCCTCGTCGCCGTCATCGTCGCCGCCGCGACGGTTCTGGCTCGCGAGCCGGTACCCCGCTACGTGACGAGCCCGACGCGCCGCCCAGCGAGCCGCGCCGCCCGCCACGCGAGCGGCCGCCGCTGCCCATGAGCCTGCCGCTGCCCAAGTTCGCCGTACAGCTGTTGCGCGCAGCGCCACCTGCGCCGCGCCAGCCGCCGCCGCCCGCGCCCGCGCCCGACTCGCCACCGCGCCCTCCCTCCGCCTCCTCCTCCAGCGGCGGCTCTGCGCCGCACTCGCCCTCACTCGAAGAGCGGATCCGCTCCCTCGACGAAAAGTATGAGAAGTGGAGCGGGTCTTCGCGAACGCCTGCCGATGCACCGGATAGGGCTCGCCTTCGTCATCGATTGCTCGAGGTGGATATCAATGAGGTGAAACCTTCGGAGGTAGTCCGATCTCTTCTCGCGAAGCGCTCGGTGTTCGATGAGGACTCTGAGCTACTGGAAGGTGCTGTGCGAGCGCCTAGCCCCACGGGCAGCCCGAGAGCGCGGGCAGCGACGTCGCTACCGCGCGCCCTCAGATATCCGTTTCCATCGCACGCGCCGCCCGAGCCCGATACCGACGCTGAACGGCCTGAACGCTTAGAACGCTCCGAACGCTTCGAGCGGTCCGATCGACCCGTGGATCCGCGCCTAGCTCGCGCCGACCGCCCCGAGCGCCCGCCGCAGCCAGACAGACTGCTCAAAGTAAACGAAGCAGACTACAGAATAGAACCTAGAAGCCGTCCGCGGACGCCGTCTATGGACAAACTACAAACAGACGTTTCTGTTTGTGACATGAAGCCTATGCAACCTATGGAGAGGGACCGATCTGATACAGATAGAGAAGCTACGAGGAAGTTGATCGGGAGACGGCGACGGGATTCATGTTATATGAAAGAGGAGGAAAAAAGTTTTAACTGTGTTGATGCAGATGACATTTTACAAGCTTTACGCGATAATTTAAATGGCAATACGAACACTTATGCAGAGCCCCGAGGACGATCTCAGGATACAGAAGCTTTAATTGTGGGAAACAAGTTGCCCAGTCAAGAAGTGTTGCATAAAATGAGTAATGATACTGTTGAGAACTGCGTATCGTCAGAAAGTAGTAACATAGCTAAATCGGATTTAGAAATTACTACTGGAGATAAAATGAGACCCTCTTGGATTCAAAACAATAAACAAGAGATGGTTCAATCAGGAAAATCTATGTTAAAAGAATGTAATTTCATTGAAAGCGATTATAGTAACAAAAATGAGTTGCCTTCCAAAGTTTGTTTAAAATCTAAGGTAGGCAACGAAAGTAAATCTGAAGAAATCAATATTCAAACAAAAAACGAAATCGAAAAGCTCAAGGACAATACCATTCAGAATCATATTGATCAGGAAATTCTTTCTTTTCATATTAATGCATCAAAACATTTAAATTCAGTTAACACTATTGATCACATTATTAAAACACCAGAGACTTCGTGTCATGAAATAAAGCATGCTGAAAGAAATGAAAGAGAAAGACAAAACCATGTACATGTAGATTCATTTCAAAAAGATAAATTAGAAAAGGAAAATATTGACAATGATAAATCTCACGATAAGTTAAAGCTTGTCAATAATATTTTTTTTCACGCAGATAAAAAAGGTTTGGAAACTGAAAAAAAATACGATGATAACATGAAGAGTGAACGTGATAAAGGTAGGACAAACAAAGAGAGAATTGAAAAAGAGAAACATGACAATGACAGAGAAAAAGCAAAAAGTTCAAAAAATAATAAACTTGAGAAAAACGATAAGGATAAAAAATCGAAGGACGAAGCAAATTCTCATAAATCACATACAGATCGAATAAATAAGAAAGTAGAGAAAGAACAAGAAAAGATCGAAGACAAATATCGGGAATGTGACAAAGTAAAATACGTGGAGGATAAATCATTTCGTCATGAAAATCATAGAAAAGATAGACATGACAAGGATAGGTCGAAGCATAGTTCTGATTTAGAATCTACCAATAAGACGAAAAGGGAAGATAAACATAAACACGACCGGTTTAAAAAAGATACCGATTTAAAACGTGACAATAAGAAAGATTCGGATCTGATTAAAAGCCGTAAATCTTCTAAAGACGAATCTCCAAGAGATCTCTGTCGGAAAGATTCCACCGATTCTGCAGCATCAAGAACTTCTCATGATTCCACAAAATTGCGAGATTCCGATAGTAATGATGTTAGAGATGAGACACGAGCGAAACAGAAATTATATAATGAAATTCATAACAGACAAGAACTCGATAGAGATGGTCTGACTAAAACTTTAGATACAATAAAATTAGATTCAAAATTTAAAAACAAAGTTGAATCTAAGGAAGAGAAGGATTCCGAACATCATTGCAAAAGTAAGAGTGAAAGTAATAATGAAAGTTCTTCAATTCAGCAAAAACAAAAAGCCGAAAATATGGAAAAACAACGCCACTATTCTTTTGATTCATCAGGTGTAGATAGTAAAAGAAAAGAACGCTTAAATTCGTGCTCTAGTTTGCCATCCAATATTGGGCATAAAAGGCGAATGTCATCACAAGACTGTCTGGACTGTTTAAATGATGACAGTAAAAAGAGTAAAAATGATCTTAAATGTCCGGAACGGAGGGATTCAAAGGATTCTCGAAGCACAGAAAGACATAAAACTACAAAGTTTAATAAGGGTCATTTTGCTAAAATCATAGAAAGTAAAACTAAAGACGACAAAAAGAATCAAGTAAAACCCCCGGATGATACATTTCTACAACTTAAAGATGCTGATAATAAAGAAAGTACTGTTTCAGACAAAACAAAGAATTCGAAAAGAAGTCCAAAAGAAGATAACGTTGAAACAAACCCAAGTGTTCTGAATGAAGTATTACAAAATGATTTAGATTTTCTGGCCACCTTAGAGTTACGGTCTAGTGAGGAAGACGAAAAGCAAAAAGCTATGAGAAAAGAAATGAAAGAGAAGAAACGTATACAACAGTTGCAACAAATTCAAGAACTACAAATGCAACAAGATGCACTTCAACAAGCCGAAATCATAAACAAAATAAAAGATGATAAAAAACATAAAACGGATGAAAAGAAGAAGGATTTGGCCCGTGAAAAGCGTATGTCAACGGACAGAAAGAGCAAGGACGAGAAAATAGATAATAGCAAGCGTAAGAGTCGTAAGCAAGCCCAAAGCTCTGATACCTCTGATTCTGATGAACCAAAGAAACACTCGATTTTCGACATTGTGGATGATGGACCTACCTATATATCTATGTACGACAAGGTTAAAGCTCGTTCGTGTAAAAATATGCAAAAACAAGAGGAAGAAAAGCGTCAAGAAAAAATTAAAGCCAAGTTCAGTCAATTAAAACAGAGCAGAGCTAAGCGTGAAGAAAAGAAACGTTCTAGTTGGGACGAAGACAGTGATTCGGAACATGAGAGACGTAAATCACATAAGACGTCCATGGACAGTTCTTCGGAAGACGATCACGTCATAATTAATAACAAAAAACGAGAGAAGTCACATATGTTAAATATCGATTATGATCACCAGAAATGTAATGACTATTACAGCGCTGCGAGTAATGAAGAAGACTCTAGGAATAAATTATCACGGAAAAATTCGAGATCTCGAATAATGTCTGACACATCAGATGAAGAAGCATCCAAACGAACGTCTAGTAAAAGTCCCGTTTTTATAAATAGGATTAAAAGAGAAATTTTGTCAGATTCAGAATCAAATTTATCTAAAAGTAAAGATAGCGAAGTAATTCTTAAAGATTCGTGTGATGATAAAATAAAAAGAACTTCTTTACTAAATTTGCTTGGAAAAAGCGATAGCGATGATTGTAAAGTAAAATCAAATTTAGAAGCAGATAATGATTATAAAGTTTCTTTTTCAAAAACTACTTCAAATGAAATTTCATCGGAAACTGAATCCATTTCATCCAATAGAAATTCTAATGAACAACGTAAAAAACATAAGAAAAAGCAGAAAAAACATAAATTTTCATTTTCTGATGAAGAATTTAAAATGGATAATTGTAGCGATGCCGCAGAAGGAGATATCAAACTTAAATATGCAGAAAAAAATAGACGACACAGTAGCAAAAAAGAAAAACGCAAAGACAAAATCCGTGAAAGTGTTGATGCAGATGATGTTCGGGATGATAAAATTAATAAACTTAAAAAGGAAAGAAAGTCACCTGGTCATTCAATTGATGGAGGATTAGAGATTTCGCCGAGTAACATAAAGAAAGAGGGCAAAATGGAAGATATATTCGGTCCACTATCTGACGAATCAGATAAAGATACTAACAGTTTACAAAATAAATTAGATTTTGTATCTCATAATTATGAACCAATCCTTAGTACAACAAATGACAAAGTTAGTCAAAATATTGATGATCTGAAGCAAAAAGAAGACTTGAAACGCAGAAAGGACAGGAAGCGTAAAGAAAAGAGGTATTTTGTTAGAGAAGACGACAATAGTCTAGATGTTGATGCTGTCAGTAAAGCAATTGAAGCTAGATTGTTCGCTGACACGCCTATTAGCGATGAGACTCGTATTAGAGTAGAATCAATTATCGATAATCTTTCGAAATCGAATCACACTGATGAACAATATAATGACATTATTAAATCGGATACTAGTAAGATTATAGACAAGCACGTTGAGAGATTAAAAAGAGAAAGCAGAGACAAAGAAAGAAAAAAGAAGAAAAAGAGGAACAAAGAGGATCGACAAAGTCGAAAAGAGCATCAGCACTTTTATCACAATGATAAAGATGATATAATCGATAAATTCGATGCATATGATTGTGGAAGAGAAATTCAAATAGTAACAAATACTATGTTGTTAGATATACCACTACCGAATGATGAACAAATAAAAGACCACACGGATAAAAATTGTGACTCGCTTTTGCAATCCCCAAGTTTACCACGATTATCGGAGAGTCCTTCACTACCCCTAAACATTAAGAATGAAAATATGAATGAAAGCGATACCCCGGATGTTATGATAATAGATGATAAGACAAATAGCGACTATGAGGAACCAAAGTGTATCGAAGTTCATGATATTCCAATGCCACCGCCTTTTGAAAACATTGTTCAAAATATATGTGACGTACCACTGCCTAAAGATCCTCTACCAGTTATGGATACACAACCAACAAATACCGAATTAATACCGATACCCAGTATAGAAATAGATGTGAGTAGTGAAGACAGTAATGAGAATGCTGTTCGGAGCATATCGAATTTGGATGACGACTCCGATAAGCATTCGGACAAAATCGATACACTTACATGCAAACTTGATAAGAAGTTAGATGAAAAGCCCAGAGCAATTATTTCGCAAGAGGAGACTGAAGATGCTGTTGCTGCACTTTTAGGAGAAAGTTTCGGAGGAAAGGTTGATACATTTATTAATTGCTACGAAGAAGTCGAACATAATCCTTCCCTTCAAATAGAAATTGAAAGTACTACAATAGGGAATGAAAATATTCCTGAAGAAGATGCTGAAGAAATGAGGCAAGCAGTACAAAATTTAAACGCTAGTGAAATGGAAATGAAACCAGACACACCGGTTTCAGATAATGATCTTTTGTTGATTGATACTGATACTGAGGAAGCAGAAGAAACATCTCAGGATGCTATAGAAAGATTACCTATAAATATTATTGCGACAAACCAAGCTCTTAACAATTCGGCGTCAAACATACCCAAGAGTAACGAAGTAACGAATAACAGTGTTTCAAAGCCAAAGTCGACATTAGTTCATTCGCTAAATCCTGAAAATGAGACAAATATTAAGTTAAATGAAAAAGAGATTAAAATTCCTTTAATCAAACGGGATTCTATTCATCATATTACTGCAATTACAACGTCTACAGGAACACCTGTTATCACATCATGGACATTAGCAAATTCTAAATTAGTCGAGTCTCAAGTTATAAGTATTCCATCAAACTCAATAAATAACAAAGATTCAAATGAAAACAAAGCGAAACATATAACCGCTAATATAGTTCAAATAAAATCTCCTCAATCAAGTCAAAATGTACAAGCTAACAACACTTTGAGGCCCATAATTAATGCCAATCGCGTAAATGCGCCGTATCAAGTGATTAATCACATTATTCGACCTCCAGTTTCTAATATGCAGCCTCCGACCATCAAAATACCTGATCAGCATATTCTTTACCAAAAACCCCAAGGAATCGTCATATCACCTAGAATGACGAATGAACCTAAACTTCAGAGTCCCAAAGCGAGCCCGCAGACCGAGGGCGTGACGTCGCCACGACTTGGGAATATGACTGTGCTGAATTCGCCGTCGCAGAATATGAATCATGTTGGCTTGGGCTCTCCGAACGCGATACAGCAGCGCTCCCCCGGTCAAGTGACAGTTGTACGTATGCAGCAACCACCACTCAGCCCTTTGCAGGCTATGCATGTTCCGCATGGTGCGAGAGCCATGGTGTCACCTAACAGACCGAACTCTGTGCTTGTCCAAACGCAAGGATCACCAATACATTTTAATCGTCTTCCAGTTACTCCCGTTCTTGCACCTATTTCGAAACAGTTTGGTACAAATAATTTAATTCAACAGAATAAATCGGTGGTAACCAGTTCTGCCATGATTCAGCAACAGAAAGCACAGAATAAACCAGTAGAAACCAGGAAAAATGATCAACGAATAGTCACGGAAAATTTGAATGATAATGCTAAAATAATTTTGTCTCCGACTAGACTGCAGGCTGGAACGAATCCTACAGTCTTGGCACAGAATCGCTTAATTTCAATGCAGAATTCCGTACATGTCGAAAAAATGAATTCTAACTTAAATGTTTCTGGGAAAGTATTAATTAATAATAAAAGCCCTAAGAGCGATCAAAGAGAGAGTCCTATTCAAAAACCAGAAAACCAGGTGCCCTTTGGGTCTCCACCGATAATTATTCAAAATTATGCAAAGCCTATCGTATGTAGCTTACAACAATCGAATAGAGCACAAAACACAAACGTTATACATGCATTAAATCCACAACGGTTATTGACAACGGCTCCTATGACAAGTGTTATACAATTGGATGCAAGTAAAGTGCCCTCATCTGTACTATCTATGGCAGCCATCAGACAACCGACAGTTTTGACTAAATCTGAGTCAACCACTACTAATGCTGTTACAACTTCCACTCTTTCAAACGTTGTAATGACTCCAGTATTGTTAAAAAGTCCTCCAAAAGGTACCATCACAATTAATAAGAAAAATGATACAGAGCAATCGGAAAATAGTCCTAACACTTCTAAAAGCCAACCATTGCAAAACAATCAAGATATAAGTAGTGAAAAGTCTCCAGAATTTGCGGACGTAGATCGAGAAGTTATCAAATCTTCTGTAACACCAGACCACTTAACAAAATGTACAACAGATTTTGAGGAACTATTAAAAGATAATACTAATGAAATCAAAATTTCGAAAAGCCCTGAAAACAAATTGGAGATCAATGTTGGAAAATCTGTCGCTGTTATTAACCAGAGTAATGAAAGACGAAACAGTATAGATATTCGTGAGAAAGAAATTTTTATTAAGGAAGAATCCAAAATTGATGAGGAAGTTATGAACCAAGAATCATCATTTGATCAGGATAAAAAAGACAATAATGATAACAAAAGTGGCGCCAACACTGATATAACAGATGAAATAGAAAATATTACCGTTGGGCATACACAAATTGATAACGACATTGGGGTCATTAGAGAAAAATGTAATACGCCAACAGAAAGTATTACGGTTACGCCTACTATTGTTACAAATAATGGTGAGTTAAATATAAATACTCCATTAGAAATAAAGAAACCAACTACAGAAGAAAACAAAGAAGTTTTTGATTGTTTGCCTCTTTCATTAGATAAAACTGTATGTAAAGAACAAACTTTAGATGAAAATGAGTTTTGGTCTGCAAAAGATGTGAATATTGAATCTGTTATCAAAAAAGTTGACTCTTTATGTAACGAAAGTTCCGATTTGAATGTAGAAAAAGAAGTAATTATAAGCAATGACCCAGATGAGTCAAGTCTGACTGAACCTATTCAAAATATTTCATTTGACGAACCTGAATCAAATAAAAGTATTCCTCAACTTGAACCTATAGTGGAAAATGTTATTCCTGAAGAACCAACAACAGAAAAACCGGTCGTTACGAGTAAGCGAGGTGGACGCAGCTTCAGAGGTAGAAAATCTGAAAAGGTTCAAGATAGAGTACAAACCCGGCAAATTTCGAAGCCGGCAAGAGGCACCGGGACGGGCAAACGCGGAAGAGGAAGAGCCAAAGTGGACAAAAAAATTAAAAGTTTGGTAAGCAGTAACGTAAACAACATTCCCGGAGACGTTTACGACTTCCATGAAGATTCAGGTGACGAATCAGCGTCAAGCAAACCGGAAAACAGACCTCGCTTGATTTTAACAATAAAAAGTCCATTGTCTGGTCAGTGTAATGCAACACCAACGTCTACACTCAGTATAACATCCAAAGATACTGGCAAAAATATAGAAAAATGTAATAAGGACGACAAAGTTGAAACCTTCGCGTCTCCCACGACAAACACGCGAAAATCGAGAAGACTTCAGGAAAAAGATGTTCAACGAAGTACGGTGGACGACGTCATCGACGACGTCATCAAAGGTTCCGTGAGCCAGTTCAAGCCTAATAAAGATCCTATCAAGAAAAGAGCTACCAGGCAAGCAAATATTAAAAATGCCGCCGATAAAACACAGCCTTCGGACACCAGAAAGTCACCGAGAGGGGCTAAGAGAACGAGAGATCGTAGTCTTTCTGACGCATCCGTCGACAGCAATGAAGAAAATCCAAGGAGGGAAGACATCGCAAAGGAACCAAAAGTGCCGAAACTCGCAGAAGCTAATGCTGTTAGCAGGCCTGATCTCAAAGCTCTCACAGCTCGTTTGTCGGTGTCTGTAATCGCGCCGCCCACTCCGATTTCAACTACAGCACCGGTCCCGGTGTCGGCTCCCGTAACGGTTGCCTCCTCAGCTTCCACCACGGGCTCATCTTGCGTGTCGGCTCCGGTTTCCGTCTCCGTTCCAGTCTCGCAACCCAGTTCAACACCCATAATGAAACCTCCAAAGAAAATGATATCCGAAATTAGTGCTAAATTGGCAGGCGTCTTCGACACCGCCATCACAGCATCCGCCGTACCGGCAATTTCCATGGGGCTCTCGGAGCGCCTGGCATTGCCGCCTGAACATTCTCATTCGGAGCCTGAACGGTCGGGAGCGTCGCTTCGTGAGCCTAAGAATGCAGAGCCGGTGCTGATTATGTCAAGCGTGGCGGGGGTCGATTGTGTGGCGTCTGGCGAGGTGGCGTTAGCGCGGCGGCTGGTGGACAACGTGCCGGGCGGCATGGTACCGGTGGGCGCCACGGAGGCCACGGACGCCCGCGGCCAGTCGCCGGCGCTACCGCATCGCCCGCCATCTACGCACCGCCCGGCCGACCGAGCTACACCCATACTCGTGAGGTGAGTTGTATTAACACTATTAACCAAACATTATGTAGTAATCGAATTAGATATTAAGTCACGCTTATACATAATGCTCCATCATATTATACATATTATACCAAGTTAGTTTGAGTTTAAATGTTTAGGTTTGAACATGTGTTTGAAGTTGTGAATGAAAATTGAACAAATTAACAAATTAAAATAAAGTAAAGAAATAAATAAACATGCGTCTGATTGTGTAGAGGTGGCGATGGCGACATCGGTGCTGCGGCGGTGGGTGTGGCGGGCGTGGTGGGCGTGGCCGGCGCCGTGCGCGGCTTCCGCGGCGCGTACGCCGGCCCCGCCAGCCTGCCGCGCGGCGCGCACCACCCGCAGCACCCGCACCACCCGCCGCACCCGCAGCACCCGCAGCACCCGCAGCATCCGCAACATCCACAACTGTTGCAGCACTCGCCGCAGTCGCCACATTCGCTCGCCAAGCAGCTCCCTCAGGGTATGAGCCCTCACCATCAACTCAATTCTGGTATGTTCGTTTCAAAATTAGAGTATTATTCACTAATGACAGTTGTATATTATAGATATTTTAATAATCAATATAAAATTTGATTTGTTAAAATATTAGATGGCTCATGTATAAATAAATTAAAATTTAATCAATAATTTGTTTGTTCTTTGAAAGTGTTTTGTTGGTAACTTAATTATCACAGTAATCAAATGATCAGGCAATAAAATGATCCATATTATGTTATACTTCTAGCGTCGCGAGTGACAATCACAAGCGTGCCCGCAGTTAGCCCACAGGGTCAGATTTCCATGGTGAGTCAATTTACTTTTGTATCAGTAAAATTACCATTCTTACCTGACCTATATATACCAAAATATTTGTTGTATCGGCAGCCGGTTACAACTAGATTATTATAAATGACACACACTATCAAGTTATTTCACAATGCCAATTCTGTTCATGCTACCCGGGATAGTCTGCCGAATTAGTTAGAAGTCCTCCGCCTGCACATCAGCAAACTTCACCACCTATTACTTTGGTATATCGCAATGTAATAATACACTTTTATATTATACCAAAACCACCTCTCCAATTGTTAAGAATATCTTGTGACCATACATTTTACTTTCTAGGGTGAGAGAGGGATGTACCCTCATTTTTCACACCAACATTACCAGATGTATCAGCAACATTTTCGAGCAACTCAAGATCAGTGTCGGACCTCCTCGTCCCCTTATCCCAGGTGAGTTAATGTTAGGTACAGTTTTAGCCCCTGAACATAGGAGTGCAATAATACAATACTCAAGAAGTTTTTATAATATTTTTATAAAATAATTATTTAAATGCTTTAAAATAGTCATATATATTTGCTAAATTTATATTAATAATTTGAACCTTTCATGTCATTCTATCTAATTTTTTGATATTTAAATTCATAAAATAATCCACGACTTAAGTTTGAATGCTGTATAAGCAAGTTATTCAAACATCGTAGTCATATCTTTCTCAAGTGACGCATTTTGGGGAAAAATATTGCTACTTGCTCTGATAGACAAGTGCACATTCACAAGTGTGAATAGGCGAGTTTACTATTTCTTAGAGTGCTTAAACCCCGCTTAAGTGTATACAGTTGAAAATAAATGTGTGTTTTTAATACATGGCGTGAATATACGAAAGTACAACAAGTAAGCAACGCTTGTCGTCGGGCGTAGGTCGCTGGAGGCGGAGGGCTCGGAGGCGCCGACGCCGCCACTGGAGCTGCGGCGGCCCGCCGGCGCGCGCGTGCCGCGCCCGCTGCGCTCGCCCGCGCACTCTCCCGCGCCGCCCGCGCCGCCGCCCGCCGCGCCGCCGCCCGACCGCCTCATCAGTCAGTATCTCATACGCACACCACACCACATCACACTCTCCACTCTCCTCTTAAAATAATATATCATTTCGTCTTTCAATCATGCCGATGTACACTAATATGTTTCATTTTAACTAAATTTGTATTCACACTATTATGATTTGTCTAGTTGAATTCCAAGCGATTCATAACAATTAATTCATGCATACATATTCATTCATACATAAGTGCTCAGACAGCTAAGCTAGTAAATTTTAGTAACACGGAACAGTCGTAACGCACACCAAAGATCAAACTTAGTCAATTGACATATTTAAACTGCAAATGTTGGTGCGCGATAAACGACGATGTTAAATGGTATACGTGTCCACGCGCAGTGTACGCGGTAGGGTGCGGCCGCTCGCCGCCGCCCGCGTACGGCGCGTACCGGCCCGCCAGCGCGCTGCCGCCCGCCGCCGCCGCCGGCCCGCCGCACGCCTCGCAGGTGCCGCGCGAGGCCGACTCGCTGCAGATGCTGTTGCGGGTAACCACCGCCTCTCTACTTGCACACAATCACCCCATACTCAAATATTCGCCTTACTCTATCGGAAACCTTTCATTTTATCATTCATCTTTGGATCTGGCACCAAGTACAGTGCAATTTCAAATAAGTTCTTATTAGTATTCACACATTCATTTACTAATGATTTGCGATAATTAATAATTAATTTGCTTACTGTTATTACTATACTACGTATTTGAGTATTATTTATTTGTATAGTATTTAAGTACGTATTAATTTGATTAGTAATGACAATGTATAGTATTATTTTAAGAATTTATTGTTACTTTAAATAATAATCTGCAGACACGTACATGTTTTTGTATTTTATGCTTCTTCATCATATTGTAAATTAGTTTCTTTGGGACGTTAATTAATTTGTGATTATCAAATAATTACGAGGGGCAGTTGAAAAGTTTTGAGCCTAAGGTAATATGCTCATTGATGCCACTCGCCACCTGGGGGCGCTGCAGAGTAGCAACTTCGGCCCCGTTCAACCGATTGTCATGAAAGTCAGTATGACCATGTATTTTTAC
>DWDT01000746.1:0-18852 GCA_018245595.1 Microceris scylla
TTGCCATACACCGGGCACATATCCAGACTCCGAACCACTACTAGAAAATCTAAATTAGAAAATTTTTGTAGTGTTCGGCCCGGGAATCGAACCCGGGACCTCCCGATCGGCAGTCGCACATGCAACCAACACGACCAACGAGGCAGTCAATACACACATACATAAATATATACTAGAAATGGGCTTATGCTGAGTAACAGAGTACCGAGTTTTAGTAAATCTGTCGTTAATAATACCGAGTGTTGGGTCGAAATATTTGGAACAAAGCTGTTCATACTTATGGAGTGTTCATAAAAACCAGCTTTTCTACAAATCACTGGTTAAAAGTGACTGTAGGTACTACATTCTTTTGCCTACTCCTTCGGGGTAATAAAGGCGTGATGTTACATTATTTTATGTTTTTTATAATGGGTGCACACTTGGCAGTGATACTCGACTCTTCAACTCAGCCAGGCCTACATCGGCCTACTATGTATATATATATATGTATGTAAAACACAGTTACATATAGTATTTGCGCTATACATATATAATTATAAATAGCACTTCAACACACATTCGTTATAGAAATTATAGTATATTATATTATTTAGCATGTCCTTAAGTAGTAGCTGTTTCAAGGTATATTTGGTTCGCTCAGGCAGAGCATTCCAGAGAAATGAAGCCTGAAGATATTGAAAGAATTGTGGAAAAATCCGCTAATATGCGGTGGAATGGCAACTATTCAATTAGAGGCAGAGTGAAGTTCTTCGCTATGTATCGCATATTAGAATTAGAATATAGATATTAGAATTAGAGATATTAGAATATTTTCTAAAGATAACCGGGAGACAATGGATCGTTAAGATTGATTATAAAAGAAAAGAATAGAAAGACCTTTTCTGAATAGAAAGACATTTGAGTTGAATGCGAATTTTCATGTAAATTTTTTTTTTTTACTTTAAACCGGCATGCTTGTATGAATAGAACGATGCATGTAGAAAATAAATTTCGACCTGGTGTGTTGATGTAAAAATAATAGTATCATAATTTTCATTTAACAGAACCCTCCCCGTCCGAACTTCGAATACAACCAGCGCGGGATGACCGGCTACGCTCAACTGACCATCATGTACTAATTCATCAGCATTCATTTTCACTACTGTGTGTATTACGATGTACTACGGCTCTGAAAAGTTTCCGACCTCAACATGAAGATGGCATCTCTAATAAACAAAAGCTACTAAATTTCGTTGTTCATCTGTTGAAAGTTACTCAGCAAAGTTTCAGCCTGACATTTTGGACTCACAGTGGTTATGTAACAGCCGTTTGAGTGAGTTGATGTGAGTGTTTTTATGAAAATGGACAAAATTGAGTATCGAGCTGTCATTCAATATAATATGTTTTTGAAAAACAATACGCCTACGCAAATCAAAGATGAGCTGGATTCTGTGTATGGGGACTCAGCACCATCATTTACCGCAGTGGACTTTTGGTCACCTGAATTTAAACGTAGCCGTAAGAGTTTGAGTGACGATGAACTTTCGGGATGTCCAAAAACTGCAACTACCGACGTAAACATCGCTAAAGAGATATAGCAGAGGTGACGAACTTGTTAAAAGAACGTGTTTGTCACATATTAAATCAACATTTAGGCATGAGAAAGCTGTTCGCACGTGGGCTTCCGCGTTTGCTCCCGTTAGACCAAAAGTACACTCCGAGCTGTGGACTGCAAAGGGGACCCGGCTCCAAAGAAAACAAAAACTGATTTTTTTGGCTAGGAAAATGGTGGCGACTGTTTTTCGGAATAGTCATGGATTTATTTTATTCGATTATCATCAAAAAGAAAACACAACCATTATTTTACAGAGAAAAACGCCGAGTATTATTTTTACGGGTTACAAATATGGAAGAATGGATAGGAGAAGGCTGTAGAGATACGAGGAGACCATGTTGAAAAATAAAAAAATCTGAAAATACGTTTTATATTATTGTTACGTCAGAAACTTTTCAGACCCGTAGTATATACATATGTATGTAGGTATATCAAGTGTTACACCGCGAACTGTAGTGTTCACGGTGTGACACTTTTGTGTGAAAGTTGTAAATTGAGGTGCTACGGGACGATCCAGTTGTGAAATAGACGTTTTGAACATTTTTCCTCTATTTTGGATTTCGCTGGACTCCGTCGTGTTTGCCAAACGTGCAATTTTAATTTCCATTTTATTGAAATTTCAATACTATTTTTTTTTTCTAAAAGTGTATTTTTTGATACTAAATATTTGTATATGTTATGTGCGTTTCAAATACGACGCTTTCCACTCAGAATGTTCAAGATTAATATTTTTTTATCTATAATTAATTGTTACAAACAAGCGGTGTACAGTACAAAGTTATGATCGGAATTCAAGGTCTAAAAAAACTATATGAAATATTCGCAAACACAGTACCGAATTCTAGGTATATTTTTTGCGAATAGATTTTTTTCACGGAAATCCAAACGTATTTGCCATATTGTTTCGAACTGTTTCTTTGTAAGTATAAAAATAGTGTGTGCATTTATTATTTACAAATCTACCTTTTGAATACCAAAGACCAACTGTAAAGTATTCTTTTTTATTTATTACAATTACAAGGTATTTTACAGTAACTGTTTGTCAATGCACTGGCGTTATTTCGTCAGACCAAAGATCTATATATAGTTTTAGATGTGAACGTATTAATAAAAAAAACCTAATGAAAGATCTATAGTCAGTAAAGGAAAAGAATCTATTTTTTTAAAAGTCTTCAGTTTTTTTATAGAAGAAGCGTATACAACAATCAAATTGTTTCGAATCAGAACGATCGGAATTGAGTTTCGAGTACTAAAAAATATTATAATTATCTTGCCATTGCCCCACCGTTGTTGGACTTTAAGTATTTTTTTTATATAATTTAATTTTTCTCTTTATAACTAGTATGTCGGAATTTAAAGAACGTATATGTATCAATTTTTTATTGTAATATTTTTGATTAAAACGATTAATTAAAATAATTAAAACAACTGTGACGATTTTCGGGTAGAAACGATATGTGATTATTATTTTGTTTATCAATGCCAATAGATTATTATAATATTGAATTATCTTTTGAAAAATACTATTATTTACTTATATTTGTGATAAACTATCTACATAATTTTTAAAAATAGCTCTGATTTTTTATAACGAGGCTTCTATGTATCCGATGATACATTATTGTTTGTCTGTGAATACGATACGTTTTATATTATTTGAGCGGTAATGTGTTCCAGTACTTAATGAGTTTTTTTTTAAGAAATATTTCAGTATTTTCTGTTTGTAACATTACGTGTTGATTTTTAAATATTTATTTATTTATTTATTCTGTGGGATTGTACTTAAAACGAGGGACTGGTATGAAAATCTAGTGAAACTGATGTTCCTAATGGCCACCGAGTGTTGCACGACATGCAAGTTATTTTCAGTCTTATTATCATTCACGTACAGCTCATAGATGTGTGTCGCTGTAAAGTCGACCGGCAAGCTTCGCTACGACAGCACGTGCCCGTAACTATTCCGATCTTCTATTTACAAATTAAGATTCCACGCATCGATGTGATTAAAATTCGTCTACAAAATGGTCCTAAAGATTTAATGCTTATAATTTATTTTTGCTACTAAAACATTCAATGTGCTTTTATTAGTTATTTCTAAGGTACTACCTAGGTAATTGGTACGGGGGAGTGACTGAATGAATGAATGATTAAACGTCCTACGTAGTCATCGTCCATAATCATTCAGATTCATCTTAGTTTTAACGTAAAGTATCTGGAACCAATTGTTAGTCGATGTTTCATGACATTCATATAATATTTTCAATCTCAACCGTTCGTGTAGTGTTGTTCCCGAATCATACGCAGTGTTTAATTATAGTTTTGTCGATAATATAGTAATTTAGTGTCGAATGTGCACAATTACTCAATGATATTTTTCTTGTATGGCCTCTATATTAGCGTTCCTAGGAGCCAGTCGTTGAAGTCAGGCGAGGGGGGAGAAAACGGTTGTTTTCCACCTATATCTGCCCCTTGCCACATATTTTAGATTTAAGAACACCTTTAATAACTATTTCGTCTGGTAATAAATTCATATACGATTACTTTAACTCTCGATGGTCGATGTTAGTTTTAGTAAGAATATAATATAAGCCGTAGATTGCAAGCAAGTGTTGTATACGTAACAATTTGATCAATACAATACAGATTATTAATATATTGACGATATTACTTTAAACTTCTAAACACCACACTAGTCACGATGTAGGACTTCTACGTATAGGGTTTACGTTTGGATTCATTTACTCTTAAGTAGACGGGTTATGATATATCAGTATTGATTATATGTGTTTGCACGAGTTTTAATATATTTCTCATATTATATTGCACGTACATCAATGTATCTCACTGTAAGGCGGTGAGTATGGCATTGTTGGACTATTTAGTATTATATTCTCGGCCATTCCGGCGCTATGTGTTTAATGATAAGTGTAGTGATCAGTGTTATGTGTAGGTTGTGGTTCGTATTCGTTCGTTCGTATGGAAAGTTCTCGAAGAAGTATACGATTATTAATATTATTGTTCTCTTGTTAGTCGTTAGATTTCCTTCGTGCATTTATAACTAAAATTTAAATGTCGTGTCGTTAAAGTATTAATTATTATTATTATTATTATTAATAATTGCTTAAGTCTCAATGTCGTGTATAATTATAAAGTCACTTGCATGATTAGGTATGGTAAGTTTCAATTATATCTTTATTCTATAATATCATATATTTCATGGAAGTTATCACTCATACCTATTTTAATTTGACCATTTGGAAAAATATCTTTTTACTTGGACTTGAAACTTTTTGAACATTCACGATTTACAACTCATTCGGTGTTATGGTTCCAGATATTTTACTTTTCAAATTTTCGTGTTTATACAATTTTGACGAAACTATTTTTAACTATAAATGTATTGAAAACTTTCTTGATGTTATTATGTGTACACGTATAACTCTATGTGTTTGTGGTTGTATTTATTGTAGAAATTCGTTCGTGAAATCAATGAAAATTTTGAATCTCAGTATTGTTTGATTAGAATATCTTGAAAAAAAAAAATTAAAATATTATTTACTATAAGACGATTAATTCTCTATCAATGTTTATGGTTAGTGTAAGGTTTCAATATCGATAATCTTATCTCGATTAATTCTAAGTGACTTTCTAACCGTTGTTTCAGCAGAGGTTATATATTTATACATTTATGGTATATATTTATTATACTTCGATCTATTATTATTATTATATGTATGGTATATAATCATTATATATCGATATATTATATACGTATTTATTATTCATCTTTTTAGATTCTACGAAGGTACCTAAGAGGCTGGCCTAAGATAATGTTTACTGAAACCGCGGTTACTTTGCAAGTGTTTATTATTTTTGTTTATAACATTTTTGCTCAATCGACGGTAATATGGAGACCCTCGAGTGGTGTTTTTTTTTTACGATAAAAATGTAATTTTTGAGAGCAAGCAATAATAGTCGCGACCGGCTGCGTTATTATGCTGATACCAAAAAACAAACAGGTGCCAAAGTATATTGAGTTTTCTGAAATACAAGTAAAAAAACTTCAATCTCTAGAACGGTAATGGAACTATTTTCGGGTTGACTCAAATTTGTTATATCGTCTGATTTGTTTTTATCACGTGATGGGCTAGCGTTTGGCCGCGATCCCGTCTGATGGGAAGCGCAGATGCGTCCTAAGACAGAGCACGAGTGTCTAGGAAGAGCCTATTCACTCTTACCTATATCTAATATTTATGACGTTCCACGGGAGGACACTTTCTTAAGTTTGTTAAGTGCAGCTCAATTATATTTAAAACGGGTTATAGGGTTCAGTACCTAATTGTGGAATATTTTTCAAACCTAGCTTTTTTCATTATGCTCTCCACATTTTACAAACATTAAAAACGGAGATCCGTAAACATGAAGATACGTAAAAGGAAGATAGTAATGTGAAAAAAAAAACATTTTCAAATAGTATTCAGATTAATTTTTCTCATTTCCAATGCACGTCACTAAATTATCTGAATCTCGGTTAATTTATTTATTATTCCTAAATAAATTATGGTTTGAAGTAGAAACCGTCTGGTAACTAAAGCTGATGACTTTATTTCTCATAGTTAGATATCTCGCAACTACTTGTACCTATTGATTTATACATTTATTTGTATTACCTAAAGTTAAATTTAAAATTTAAATGTTTATGTTATGTTGTTTTCGCACCAATTGATAACGTGACATTTCGCATTCCATTGGACATGTGTGCTTTTTGTGGTTACTCATGAAAGGTGGCATCTGGGGCGGTGCGAATATTGCCACTGTTCGTATATCACGACGAATAGTTGGCAAACGCCTCTGTTGTACCTACGGACGTGAGATTCATGGATTGGTCTGCTTGTTCTTAATTCTCGGTTCATAATGTCCGCACCACGTGAACTGTTCGGCCCGTCAACAACATCATCATCATCGACATGATCATCACCGCTATCACCAGGATTATCACCATCATCATCATCATCATGACCATCGATTTCATTATTTCCATTACCGTTGTCTTCAGAATCATCATCATCATCATCATCATGATGACCATCAATTTCATTATTCCCATTACCGTTATCTTCAGCACCATCATCATTACCATTACTAAGTGTAATGGTAATGATGATGGTGCTGAAGATAACGGTAATGGTTGCTGTACTTGAGAACAATATAGTTACATCAATAGTATTGAACAGTGGATGGCAAATGCGAAATGTACCGTTATCAATGTACCTACCATACGGTATTATTAAATTATATTTTATATTGTTTGCCATGTATCAAAAAGTATTATTTTTTGAATACGTTGTGTTGTGATATTTTTATTATAATAATTACTATTAGAAATGTAAAATACACTATCTATTTAAATAATTGTAGTGCTCCAAAATTGGAATATTTTTGGCGGTCATGACTTTCAATATATGCACGTCAAATGTTAATTAATCAGTTTTTAAAAGACAAAAATTTTCATTGATCAACTGCTGTATTCTAGATGGATTTTCTAAATAGGCTTTCAAGTTCAGAACTGATGTGAAATATTTATGTATGACACGCGCAATCGCAGTTTTAAATCGAACTTAATTTTGACTACGTAAAGGGTCATTTGATCCAAATTAAAATATGCGGTCACGGAGACATACACACACACACATACATACACACACACACACACACACATACACACACACACACATACACACACATACACACACACATACACACACACACACACACATACACACACACATACACACACACACACACACACACACACACACACACACACACATACACACACACATACACATATACATTCCATAAATAGAGTTGAATAAAATAATAGTTTTATCATCATTTATATTCTTATCCATTTGCGAATAAGGGTCGCCTCTCAGAATGAGAAGCGCTTAGGCCAGGATTCATTTTATTAAATTTTCAAGAATCAATAGTGATCAACATTCAATGAAATCAAAATACATAGAAATTAGAACTGAACAAAAGAAATCTAATCAGTTTATTCAGAAACAGTCATGTCAAGAAAGTTGAATAATACTCATAAAATACCATAAATTTCATTCCGTTGTCATTTCAATTACTTTTTAACTATTAAATGTTTCGTATTTACACACATGATTATAAAAAATATGCCGGCTTAACTCACACGCGTTTTTTCGGGGTGGCCCGACTAGTATGGGACCTGTACGAGGTCCTTCCCCTGGAAGACAGTTTCCTCGCTGCAAACGCCGGGAGCTCATGAGGAAGTATCTACCTTGTACAGGTCCCATACTAGTCGGGCCATCCCGAAAAAACGCATGTGAGTTAAGCCGGTACATTTATAATCATTTCAATTATGTTGATTATTTTTCAGACGTCACAATACCTGTAACTTCGAATCAAATCGAATATTCGTTTGAATTGTAAAAACGTTAAGTTCCACACTTGAAAGTCTATTTGCTTAAACAGATGTAAGGGGGTCTCAGATTACGTAGAAAACTTTCGAATTTTATAGATCCCCAATCGAATTTCTCCTTTTTACGCATATCTAAGCTAAAAATTTTAAAAATATATACGTAACTTAATATACTTCATTATGTGTCTCAATACATGTGTTTTTATTTTGTAATTACCCATTTTCTACCTCTGCTTTGGTTTTATACAATAAATAATTTTTCATAGTAGGTATTTCATGTCATGCACTCCGATAATGAAGTGAGATATATTATGTAAAGTGAAAATACTTTAAAAGCTGTTCGCTTTAAAAGTGTATATGAAAAAGAAAGAAAAAGATTTATCAAAGTATAAAAAAAGCTATTTCGTTGAAATAAAAATAATGTGTCAGAGTCAAATGAATCTACTAGTCGATATAGCCTAGTCCTTTGTTAAAAAAACAATTATAAAATTCGATTCCATTAACCGGCTAATAATAATCACTGGAATGTTGGTTAATTTGAATAATATAACTTAATAAGCGTCAACCGTGGTTGGATACGAAGAGCTGAAGATCGAGTTCAGTGGCGTGCTATTGGAGAGACCTGTGTCCAGCAGTGGACGGGAGTGAGCTGATAATGATGATGCTGAAACCGTAAAATAGTTATGTGAAGGTTAATTAATTTAAATTATTTTGTAGTTGTCGGTTCTCCGGCAAATCTATGCCCAGCCCATTGCCACTTCAGCGTGCTAATCCTTTGAGCTATGTCGGTGATGCGACAAGCCGAGGCCTATGTCCAGCAGTGGACTGAGATGGGCTGATGACGATGATGATGATGATGAATTTATAGTTGTATAATTATTCGAAGGTGAGTGAGACACGAACGAAGTTGCGCCTTCAACGTTATTATCCATCGATACGAAGATCGTCAGAGACGTAAACAAACGCCGCCGATGCTTGTAAACACGAGATATTCGGGAACAAAGCGTGGACTATAAAACGTTACAGTGGAACCTCGTCCTCGTTTTCTTGCCGAACGTACTTAAAAATATCTCGAAACGCACTTGACCTACACCATGTAATGACTTTTGGTACTTGTTTTATATTATCATGGTATACTTACATTGTGAGGAGAGACTTTCTTCAGATTCGCCCTATTTCAACGTTTGTCTGGCATTGAGTAGTGGCAATACAATGAAATAATGCATAGACAAGAATATATACTTTTCTAAGTATTTTGTGATGGATATTAAACAAGGAATAAAACATACATATATGTTTGGCATATTTGTAGTACACACCTAACCCATGCTCTCACCATCACCCAGGGTTGGCTGGGAGAAAATGTCATTAGGCATTAAGTACGCCCTTGTGTAAGGTAAGTGTAAGGTGTTACTAAAGAATAAATAAATAAAACTCCTTGCGATTTTTGTACAGCGGATCTTGATACGTACCATTAGTAATAGAAATTCTGTTCACATTATGATAGAAAAAGCAACATCACGCCTATGTTTCCCTAAGGGGTGGGTAGAAGAATGTAGTAAACTCCCACGTTTCCCCAGTTACGTTTAAATCCCATGGAATATATGGTGAGCCTATTGCCATACATCGGGCACATTCCATACTTCGGGTCACTACTAGAAATTCTAAATTAGAAATATCCAATGGCACCCGACTTGTGGTTTAAAGCCAGGACCTGCCGAAACATATTAATACTGCCTCGTTATTTAAGTATTGGTTAGCGCCAATGTTGAGTAATCTCTGCGGTCCGTTGTGCGGTTGTTCCATCCCCGGGTCGCGCAGTTTTTTTCTAACATGAAATTCCCTACTCGTTAGTGTGGCTTTGCTTCATAGGACGTTTAACATAATAGGTGAAACGTATGAGCAATCACTTTGGGGCTGTATTTTCCCGTGATATTATTAAAATGATAATAAAGTTGTCTATGTTTTCCCTAAACACTTTAACTGATAAAGCCGAGAATGAGTAGGTACCTACATGATGTTGACGGAAATTTATTGTTCCATTCAAACGCTTGAAAAATAAACAGAATTTTGTATGTATATCATATGTATGTCGTATTTAGAACATTTACAAGTCACGTGTTTCCATATCAATAAGCGTTGTAAGATTATATTTTTAACTACCTACATATATTTAGATTCCTGTTGTTCTCTGTCAATTCGCTGAAATCTGAATACCAACGTTAAACCGACTCATGTAGGTATGTATTTACATTGGTATTCAATATTTTCATTTAATTTTTATGCTACTAAACAAATACAATACAATACAATACATGTGTGTACTTTATTGCACACTAAGGTCTGTAGGTACATAGAACACCAAACAATAGAAATAAAAAAATAAAATAAAATTATATTCTACTGTGCCAATTTTCAATAACTCATTTCAAGTTTATACTGAAAGTACCTTCGGCAAAAAACGTTTAGTTAAAAAAATGTGTTAAATAAGCATTTGAAATAATCAATATTAAAATATTTATTTTAAAATTCTTTAGGACCTCCTCCTTACGAATTATAATCTTTCAAAATTCATTTGAAAGCTTGAATATCCTTTTATGCGTCCAACAAAATTTTTAAGTAAGTAAGTACCTACCTAAAACGTTTTTGCTAACTCCGCTGCCTCTGTTAATTTTATAACATTTCTTCAAATTTAAATATTAAATTATATCGCATACGATTCAATAACAAATGTTTCTTGTCTATTTTTTTATTTTCGGCATGAACTTAGAGTTTATTATTTTTATAATATTTCGGAACCAGCAAAGAAAAAGTTGGCGAACATGTACGAGTTATCCATATTAGGGCATGTGTAAATATGTCATAGACTATTATTAGGTATAAGTACAGATTAAATGTTATATTAGTCCTGGTCTGTACGTCAGCCACATGGACACCCACGTGCCGAGCACGTTCACGGACCATAAATAACTAAGTATAACTAAGTAGGTAAGTAGATTATATAACAACAATGCGAGTGAATGAGAAATATCAACAGACTGATATCCATACATCGGAACGCGATACGAAAACAGTTCCTGGAACGATATCGACGATACGTGAACACAACACATCCGAAAAAAGAGTGAACTTACAAAATGAGAGGCACGCATAAAAATTATCATACGTATAAAATTGGCGAATACATCTTACGGCTCCGTGTGAAGGTCTAAATTCGTAAAGATGTCACTGTTAATACATTTGTTTGTGTGTCTCCGGTGGATTGTACAAGGTCCCAGAGGTCACTCGGCCGCTCCAAACAATATTCGTGTTAAGTTCAAGATCACGCGCAAGGAATAATTAAAATGATAACAAACTGGGAATTTAAGATATTGTGTCATCATTCATTGTCGTAATCTACAGAACATTCTAGAATTAACTATTTAATTGAAGTGTCGAAACCATTTAACGGTCAATTCGTCTGGGTAATAAACACGTATAAACACGTCTGGGTAATACCCAACAATGAAAATAGTTCTCGTATGTAGTTTAATAATTAGTTATTTAGTTCTTAAATTCAAGGCTGTTTCATTTTTGAGCGGAACACAAAACCTGTTGAATTTCAATGAGAAATCACATTAATAAAATTTTACTGTAGACCTTGAAGTCTATTATTTCTATACCTATTTCATGTATTTAACAAAAGTTTCAAAGTAAGCTTTGATGAAAAATATTTTCTCATAAATTGACCTTATTATAATTTTTATTACTATTCCAATTAAAGAACTCGATTAACTTCTACGCAAACATTCATATTTCGAAATCAAATTTCAAAGCATTTCTTCGGCTTCTTGTAAGGTTTGCTCAACGCTTTGAAACTTTTTTCCCCTCAGACTTTTACTTTTAATTTGAAGAAAAAACAGAGTATACATAACACGGTGTAAATATTTTAGGGCTGTATATTTGAGTTTTCTAGAAACACCTTCACTTCAGCATTTATGTACAGACAGGAATCGTGGAACATTCTGATATTTTTGGTACATAGCCTTTTTAAACATAAGTAAATCTTGCTAGTGTTTTCCAGATATACCTACCTACATTTTTTAGCGTGTAAGCAATTACTACCAAGATATGCCTTTGCCTTCTACGTGTTTTCTAAGTTCCTAATTGCGATTAATATTAGCATTTTCTTTATAAATGCTTCGGTTTAATTTATGAAACAACGATATCAGATGTCTTCTTGTATAGAGAATATGTATATAAGATTCATAGATATTGTGGGGAGAATTATTTAATATCATCATTTCAGTTGTGTATACAAATATTGTTATTTTTACATATATCTACGTATACCTACGTCCGTGTCTCATTTAACTCTGGGTATTTACGAATTATACCTAAACGTACGACGAATAGTACGAGGTATATTTAAATAAATATTTTAGTATCGTATGAAAACTTCAATCACTGCCAAACAGATACTTATTGTCCTAGTGTGTCATCCAATATACGATCTGTTCCAAGTATCGGTTTACTACCGGACTGCTTCGGGAAAGATACTTTTAATTATATGCAGTAGGTACTTCGCTTTCTCGAATCAATATATAATAATCAGTAAATTATGATATGTTATTAACGACTGCAAATGTTCTGGAGGGAATGTGAATATTCGCAACTAAAACAGATTATGATTGAAATGTTACATAATATGCTCATAGCTCAGTTTAAGACACAAGGTTTTACATAGATCACTGTGGGCGACGACTAGCTCTTGTGACTGCTTGCTTCATACTTTCGTTGTGTATGAGAGTATATGTACAAATAAGTATTAGACGTCTACCACATTCAGTGTTCATCGTGAACTGGAAATAATCATTCTTAAGTGTTACACACATACTGTATGACCTAGTGGCCTATATATTTCGCTGTATTTTAAACTAAACGCTCGATCCAGATTTAGCTTAGTGCCGATGATCAAAAAGTTTAAAAAATACAGTACAGTAAACGTTTGTATATTCCTGCTACATCACTTCCAGATTTATTCATCTGTTTCTTTGCGGAAAGAAAAATTGGACGTACAATTTTAGAGGAAAACTGTGGTAGGTTTTTTAATACTTCGTAATCAAATTCTTTTATTCTTCGGCGGTTAACTAAGAGTCTTCTCATGGGGTCTACGACGGCAATGATATTCTTTGACACAGTGGTCAGGTTGGCAGAATTTAGTTAACAAACACTATAGAGTATATAAAAATTTTACTTTATATAATTTTGATATTAAAGTCAGTGAATAATATACATGTTTAGAAGTAAATTATTATTAATTGCTTTCATATTCACATATCACATGGCAACGGATGTCAGAGCGATGCGAGAAAGTTCCGATAAGTACTGATATCTTGGGAAAGCAATAAATGCGTAGGCATCTAAGAAACGTAATGTATGAGTAGGTACCTATATGACACTCATTAAGAAATGTGTTCATTGAGGATCGCCGACGTACTCTGAACTTGGACTGCGATTATCATCTACTAAAACTTATATAACAATCAGTACTGTGGTATATTTTTCGTTATTTTTCAATTTTCACATACCTACATGTTGAATATTTCTACAAACAAAATTCATGTGAGACATTTTGTCACGCGAGTTTGAAACTCAACGTTGCAATTTAAATCCACCAACGCCAAGAATTTTATAACTTAATATAATTTTTCTATTGTTGTTTTCACTCTTTACTAAATATCAAATACTGTAGTTGTGAAAACGTAATATTAACTGACGTATTAATGAGACGTTCTTGTTAAGTTTCAGAGTTAGCGAAGAACCATGCCTCTGCGATCTTCACTAGGACATGGTTTTGGTAATCGAGTTTGGAAACACGATACACTTTGAGCACTTCTCAAAAGTTACATGACCAAATATTTCTTATTACTTTTCTATGAATTACAACGTAAACGACGTTTTCTTAACAACCGTAAACAAATAATGATAAAATATTGGCAATGAATCGAGAAAATTATGATGACCATTCAAAATACTAATAACAGATTATCTATATTAGAACCTGCTGGATCGCAAGTAGCGAGTGCATGACAGATGTGGATCAGACTATCTGGTAACAATGGGGAATCTAAATTAGTCGGTGTTATACAAATTACGCGGCCGTGGTCGATTGTTTATCACGTCTCGTGTCTATATAAAGACGTGGCCGCGATATCGGGCCCAGACGGTAGCAGGATCACGCAAACTGTACATCGACTGTATTTGATTTTCAACGAATATAATATAGTTGCAAGTAAAAATGTCTTTGAAAGTTTTTCTTCTCGCTGCTGTGCTCTCTGTGCTCGTGTACGTAACCGCGAGCCCGCTTGCCCCGAGATCACCCGCGCCCCAGGAATGTAAGCAATATTTTAGTTATTTCTCTTTGAGTAGGTACATCTAAGTGATTCAGATACAATTTGGACTTCAACTTTTACATTGTTTGGAAGTGGAATGAAAATATTTTTGCTGAGCGAAAACTCATCGTAATCTCGGTTCTCAATTGGTCAAAATTTTAGGGATGTGAAAAGTAATTCAAGTTGTGTTTTTACTTAAGAAAAATTGGATATAGGTACAAGGGATTTAATTATTAGGAAAGAGTTATCGAAATTCAACTTAAATATTATGGGGACTTTTCGATTTCAGTCCGGAAAATTCCCTGAACACAGTAAATAACATGAGAAGTATAGAATTAAGACGTCATTATAGTATATAACTTATGGTCACTTCGGCTTACACTGCTTATGTTTTGAAATTCGAATTTAGCAGTTTAAAAATACTTCGTACTATCAATACCTCATAAGGAAAAAGCATTTTCTTTAATTTACATAGTCAATATCGAAGTATCAATGTAAGGGTTCAGCGGGAAATACATATTTTTTATCGAAGAGCCTATATTTTCTATAAGAATGATAATTAACGAAATTCGAGTTATTGAAAGTATTCCGTACATATTTCTAAATTGGCATGCTAATAAATTTAATTTTGGAAATATTATTTATGACTTATGATGCTGGCTGTAAAATAATAAATTAAGATCAAAGTATTCTATAAAAGTGGTTGCCTCATAAAAATATATATATATATAGATATCATTATTTAGTCTAATTAAAAAATTATATATTTACACATCAATATATTACTTTTTTTCATAAAAATTACACGAACAAGTCAAAAATGTAGAAAGTTAATGTTCTGTATAGTTATTTGAGATGTTTAATACAGTTCAAATTATATTTTTTTTTTACATTTATTTAACTTCTATGTTAGAAATTATTGGAGTTGACAGCTTCATTTTGGAGAAACCTGTCATAGGTACTTAGAGAAATTTAAATATATAATAAATAAAGTAATGAACGTTGGACAAGTTACCGAATATTATAAATAACCGGACACGCACATTTACAAAGTCATATCTTTTTTATTTCAGTTCGTTTATATTTACTCATAATAGAAACATGTAGTTATTTGATTTGACTGAAAATCATTGTATTTCTATATGCCCGTAAAATTTGTCTTTATAATCATATCCTGTATAAATAACCTAGATGTAGATTGAAATTAGATTTTCGCTCAAAATACAAGAAAAAGTAACATCACTCTTGTAATCTCCGAAGAGGTAGGCCAGGTAGTGTAGTACATTTCGACATTATTTCATTATTTACGTTTAAATCCCATGAAATAGGTGGCGAGGTGGAACATGAATAAGTGATATACCGGACACAGATCCAGCCAGTCACTATTAGAAATTCTTAATTAGAAAAATCCAATAGTGCCCGACCCGGGATTTGAATCTAGGACCTCCCGATAGGCAGTCGCGCTTTCAACCACTCGCCAACGAGGCAATTGAAATACAAAAATCGACTTTATTCTGATATTTCACACTTGACATTCACTTAAGAATTTAATGATTTTCTACACGATATTACAATATAATTGATTTTAAACTTTTACACTTTTAAATCGAATCAACACTACGATATAAATATCTTAAGTATGGACTATAAACTGATATTGTCACATAGTTATTATTACGTTTCGTAAAAACGACTTCATAACGGCTGTTCTATGTATTGGTGAATTTTTTTTTTTCAACCCATTACAATTCCACTGCTGGAATACGGTTTTCCTCTCATATTGAGAGGGTTAAGGCCATAGTCTGCCACGCTGGCCAAGTGCGGGTTGGCAGACTACTGTATTGGCGAATACTTCCACAAAATTCTTTCAATTATTATAACAAGCTACGACATTATATGTATATCGTAAACAAACGAAAACGTCTAGACCGATAACCCTATAACTCCGCTAAGATTTTGTTTTTATTGTGTAATCACGTCCCAAATTCGCAAGAAGTAGGAATTGAATAATTTATATACTAAAGATGAGACATAGGAAAGCAATATTCCGAATTTACATTAGACCTGTATTTTGCCGAAGGGGTTAGCAGAGGAGAGTGATACACTTCCAATTTGAATCTACTCGAAATCGTGTCCGAATCTTAAATAATTTAAACACAACACAATAAGTACTTGTGCCATATGCAAGGAAAAACGGCACCATTTAATTACGTCAATTTAAAATTACGTATCATAACAAATGATTTCTCATGATAGATTCGTAAGAATATAATCAGTGTTGCTTTTGGACAGTTATACAGTCATCATCAGTCTATCTCGGCCACTGCGGGACATAAGCCTCCCCCAATGAGCGCCATCGCGCCCTGGCCTCGGCTTGTCACATCCAGCATCTGCCCCTGCAGCCTTTCGCAGGTCGTCATCCCACAGGACTGGACGGCGCCCTACATTACGTTTGCCGAGCCGCGTTCTCCACTCGCCTACTCCACCAGTTGTCGGTTTTCCGGCAGATATGTCCAGCCCATTGCCACTTATACACTGTACTTGACATAATCAAAGATCAGTGTATATCCATATAAGCGTATATATGCCTACGTGAAAAAATATATATTACGTAGTTATTTGAAGTGGTTGACATTTGTTATTACTATTTTTATCCCATTTTTCCCAAACGTCAATAGTTTCCATAAAATTGTACTTCAAGGTTTGCTGATAGAAATACTGATTTTTCGTTTTCTATATTCTTCACGCTTTTTTGCTATTTTTACTAAAGCAAAATATAATAAACAATTTTTGTAGATATTGGGGAGATTGAAAAACCTCGGTACATCGGTCTCGTCATAGCAGAGATAGATATCCCCTATTGTCTATGGGTATTTAGTTTCTAAGGCCTAAATAGCTCTAAAAAATTTTTTGTAGAAATTTTCATTCATTATCAGATTACTTCCGTCCACTGCTGGACGTAGGGCTCTCCAATAGCACGCCACTGTGCTCGATCTTCAGCTCTTCGCATTCAACCACTGCCAGACACTTTGCGTATATCATTACTCCAACTAGCTGGAGTGCGTCTTTACGCTACGTTTACCAAGTCGCGATCGCCACCCCAGAACTAGGTCTGCTCCAGCGGGTATCGGTTTTGTGACTATATGACCTATCCACTGCCACTTCTGCTTGCTAATCCTTTGGGATATGTCGATAACATTCGTTATCTTTCGGATCGTCTCATATCGGATTCGATTCATTTCCGTTTTCTGGGAATAAATATTGTTAATATTATCTTTGGTACTAATTCCCAAACGAATAGTTTTATCGGAATGACCACACGTCATAAACGGGGATAGTGGGAGTCAGAGTATCGTACTTTGATTTTTACCAATAAATATGTAATATTAAAAATAGACTACCTCTTTGGTCGTGTTGGCTGCAAGTGCGACTGCCGATCGGGAGGTCCTGGATTCGTTTCCCGGGTCGAACACTACAAAATTTTCTAATTTAGATTTTCTAGTAGTAGTTCGGAGTCTGGATGTGTGCCCGATGCATAGCAATAGGCTCACCACCTATTCCATAGTGAGACGTAAACACATCCGGTGAAACGTCGGAGTGTTCTGCATTCCTCTGCCTACCCCTTCGGGGATTACAGGCGTGAAGTTACGGTATGTAATGTTATATAATGTTCAATGGCAATTACGTAGATTTTGACGCGTACCGTTCATTCCTTCGAGTCCAGCCACGTTTTAAACCGGAGTTCCCGTCGGATCGATTAAAAATAGGAACTTGAAATTACTTGTAGCGACGCGCTACGCTTGTCTGGTTTAAAACATTGGTTACAATTACGTTGTCTATGTTCATTTGCGCCAAAATTTCCACATCGGTGCTGCAAGTTACACTAAAACCAAGGGAAACTAGGGAGTATTATGAGACATATTTTGATTTGAAGTTTTCTTGTTACTATATATGTTATTTTTAAGACAACACGAAAAATAACAATTAATTGGTTGTTATTTGCCTTCGTTTCTTATTATTTACAAACTCACTGCCTATTCAAGGCCGAAACCGATGAAATAGCTAATGAAACATGAACGTGTACTACACTCTTTTGCCAACTCCTTCGGGAAAATACAGACATGACGATGTTATTAGTTGGTAATTATGGCTATAGGACTATATCTAGAGCCACACACCTCAACTTCGATTAATTACACTGGATATGATAAGCATATCTGGCTTTCCTTTTATAAGTATGTACATTTGCTTGATATTGCAGTACTGTAGATGGTTCTGCGTTACTAAATAAACCACAGAAGGTTTTGTCGTTGGCAACTCACTTTTAGTTTAAAATGTGCAATTATAGAAATAATATATAGTAGTATATATGTAAATAATAATAATAATATGTATATCTAGTCTGCCAACCCGCACTTGGCCAGCGTGGCAGA
>DWDT01000747.1:0-18842 GCA_018245595.1 Microceris scylla
AGATGAAACATTTATATAACCGTAGTCTTTGACATTAGAACCTAGACAACGCTCAAACTGATTTTTTTATAATTCACAATCGAATTTCGATCGCTACTGGACCACTAGTTTTTATTAATTATATGAATGACTGTATATTAATGAAACATTTATAAAAGAGTATCTAAACGGTAGTGTAAGAAGAGGTGGAACTAGGAGCATATACTTGGCTCAGATCGGACACATCTTAAAAGAAGGCCGGCTCAAAATGTTGTACAGAAAGGTACGGTAGGTCGGTAGAAACGAAAGGAACATCATTGATGATATCATGGCGGAGAAGGGTAGCAAAGTAACAGGGAGCCTCCGTTGCAGGCACAGCTGGCTGGGTAACAAGGCGGTGCGGCAGGTGGAGGCGGCGCTGGCGGCGCTGGCGCGCTGCGGCGCGGCGTGGGCGCGGCGCGCGGCGCTGGCCGCCGTGCCGCTGGCCGAGCTGTGCGCCGAGCACTTGCGCGAGCCGCACCACTGGGAACTCAACTTCAAGGCCTGCAAGGCCTACGGGCAGGCCGTCGCGAGGATGACCTTGTCAGTATTCACGTAGTGGATGTGTTCTTCATCCTTTTTCAGTTATTAACACGCACTTGTAGTATTCCCTATGTGTTGTTTCTATGATAGGTTATCGCGAGTTTCTGTTTCTCCTCTTCTTTGGAATATCCATCGGAAAGTAAAATAAATTGCCGGCTTTGCAAATATGAGCATATTTTGCAATTTTGATCAATAGTACTCATATTCTTTTAAAACTACTGAATATTTTTCAATTTAAACTATCCAATATACACATTTGAGGGAATGGTTTCATTATTTTTGTCATAACAACAATCTGTTTCTTCGTTCTCCAAAAAATATCAGATATTTTTCCTTTTTCACTTATTCATTGCAATAAATTTCTTGTTTTATTCACAAATAAACTTAAGTCACGTTCTTTTACAAACTGCCTTTTCTCACCTTTACTGTCGTGTTGCGCAACTAACTACTAACCTAACCTAAGTTCACCGAACTCAATCTAACTTAATCTAACCTAGCCTAACCCAACTGAAGTTTTGTAATTAATTCAAAAACTGTTCTATCGACTTGTTTTGTTCCGATGCCAGCGAGGATGAAAAAATAGAATGGATGTCGGTGCGCACGGTGGGGCTGCGCGGCGAGCTGGAGGCGCAGGCGCGCGCGCTGTGGGGTTGCCTGGTGGGCTCGCTGCAGGCCAGCTGCCGCGCGGACGGCGCCGCGCTGGCCGCGTGGCTGGCGCGCGCCGCGCTGCTGGGCCGCGCGCCGCGCCTGCCCGCCGACGCCAGGCAGCTGGCCGAGCTCGGCGCCGCGCACCAGGCGCTGCGCGATCACCTGCCCGAGGTCAATATTACCCGCTTAGCTGCATTACGGTTGCTAGCTTCTACCCATACCGTCTGTTCGTTTATGTTTGATTCGTTGTACATTTTAAATGCCAATAAACATTTCGCTCGTGTTGTATGCCGTTCCTTTCTATTATTTAGAATAGTGGGAATATACTGATTCACTTGTAATATCTTTATTAGATGGAGGAGCTAGTTGATAATTTAAAGAAAAAGGGACATATGTTGCGCACCTGGGGCGGCGACCCGTTCGTAGACAACGTCATCCAAGATTGGCAGAAAACGCGGGAGCAGATAGCGAGCCACCAGCAAATGTTTGAACATCAGGTGACCTCTTTTATTTCGAGAAGTAACCCAGTCTTTTCCTACAACAGGATCATCCGGAATCAAAAATATTGAAACATTAATTATCTTAAACGTATTTCAGGCTGATGTCGTAAAATCTAGTCTTAGCGGCGAATGGGAGAATCTAACCAGTGCCGTCGAAGCTTGGACTGCTCGCTGGAGTCAGGCCAAGGCACGACTGGAGGACACGAGTGGAGTGTCGTACGAAGAGATGATAGAGCGGTGCCAGTCCGTGTTTGAAGCTCTCGCTAACTTCGATAAATATATTGCTGAAAAAGATGAACTAATGTGAGTTGGCTAACATGAGTGATATTTTGTTCAACACTATGTTTATCATTAACTAAGTCTGCGTCATTATTATTCCATTGTCTTCAATATCTTAGTTATTTCTAAGATTATCAAGTTGTTGAATTGAGATTAAATATATTGTTAATTTGTTAACATTTAGGAAAAATCTTAACATTTTCCTTTTTTTAGGACGGAATGCAAAAAGTTTAATATGGAGTTTGACATTGGTGAAGTTTGGAAAGAAGCAGAAAACCTGAAAAATGAATATCATTCGCTTTGGTACATTTTAAAAGACTACAATGAAGGTAATTTATAAACTGATGGTGTGTAATTATTTTCTGTTTATTAAAATTTTACACATAGAAACAAAAATATTTACGGCTCAGTTATCTTTAAGTATTCAGAATACCATGCTTACAATTATGATTTCAGACTTCACATCAATCGCCGAACAAGAATGGATGATATTTCAGAAGAAGTTGTATTTACTGGATGAGTTTGTAACAAAATGGAGTGCTAAATTGGAACCTTACACTGTTATTACTTATTTCATAAAACAGGAACTGGATAAATATTCCGTAAGTGATCTTTGGTAAATGGAATATTCTTTAATTCGTGATAAAAAGTTTGCTATCATTGCCATCCTTTCTCTAAAAATATCTAGTTCATTGCCAAAGATATATTTAAATCTTAATGTAATTAAACTATCAACCTTCTTTTTGACGCTGTTAATGACTCAAATAGTAACTTTTAGCTGACGGGCACCATGTTCATTCTCCGGTGCGGTACCGCATAGTCGGCCTAAGCCGAATGCAATGTCAGTTGCTACCTAAATAGCAACTGACATTGCATTCGAGATGGAAGAAGTACATTATACCAATTCGTTTTATAGCTCGGACCCGCTCATTCGATCAAAAACCGTACATAATAATTAGGAGGGTGACCGTACGGCGTACCGATGGATAACCGAAAATATTAGGAATTTAATTGATGGTATACCGATTCGTACAGGACTTAACACCAGCTCTAAAGTACCTCCGCGGCACGGACTTCACGGAGCGGCACTGGAGCGCGGCGCTGGGCGCAGTGGGCGCGCGGCGCGGCGCCGGCGCGCTGCGCGTCGCCGCACTGCTCGCCGTCGCCGACCACATCAAGAGGAACACCAAACTGTTGCAGGTCAGGCGCTAGCCACACACGCGCCTTCGATCCCAAAGTCCCTAAGACAGCCTTTGTATGGTAACCAGATGGCTCGTAAACTACCTATATATGTATATAGGTATTGTTTTTAACAGCGAGTACTTTTCAAAACAAGTACTTTTGCTCGTCACATGAATATTTGTTCTGGGTGAGAATCGGACCCCCAGTACCGCAGTCAGGTTTAATAATCAGTAATCACTGAATCAGCTGGCCAGTATTCAAACGCTATCGATTATCAAGTATTACATAAGATTATACATTATTTTTAACGTACGCTATTTAAACAGAAAATCGCAATTGCGGCCTCAAACGAGGCGACCATTAGAACTGCACTAAATGATTTGGAGATGTGGTACGCCGGAGCCAGACTTACAATCGTTCATCACAACGACAAGATGAAGCGACTGACGCCTATCGTGAAGGACTTCAAAGAAATTCTTAGCAAGGTTTGTGACCATATGTATAGTGTTCAGTTTTGCGCTGTATATTGTTTTAATTTGTCATTCTTGTAACTTCAATTGCTGCCTACTATGATATCGCCTAGCTCCGCCATATGTTGCTCCTTCAACATTCATATTAAATCGTTGAATTACTGGAATATTAGTCCTATGGAGAGCTAAGTATATGCATGGTCACAGATCGAGGAACAGCAATGGGTGATATCCTCGCTGAGCAACTGCGCGGAGAGTGCGGAGAGCGCGGAGAGCGCGGCGTGCGCGGCGTGCGCGGCGTGGGACGCGCGCCTGCGCGCCGCGCGCCCGCTGCTGCGCGCCGCACACCACGCGCAGCGCAGGTACGTTGACATCTTGGAACCCCTTTGCAATATATCAATTCAAATAAACCGGCTTGAAAAACAGACCTATTTACGCTTCAACTATGTTCGCGAGTGAACGGCTCGGTTAACTCTGAGAGGTTTCGAGAGAATATCATGCTCTTACAGCCGATTGGCTTGGTCACTTTCATCTATTACAAGACTAAGGTCTTGGTGATCTTTAAGGGTGTAGATGAAAAAAAAAATCCCTTCCGAGCCGGTTATACTTCGTGCAAGATAAAAGAACGCCCTTTATTTACGTGGTTACTTCTCTAAGACTACATTTTATGATTTAACGCGAAATTTGATAATTGAGGCCAATTGAGCAATTTATAACTTTATTAAAAGTATCTTAAAATCCATCTTAATTCTATTTATTACCCATATTTAAATAAATTAAGTTTTATCTTGGTGATATTTACAAAATAACTAAGTCATATCGCTGAGATACGTACATATTTTGTATGAACGTATTTATGTAAATGCGCAACGTAATATTCGATTTATTAGGCTGGTTCTAATATAATAATACCAATGTTGCATATAATTAAAAAAACCGTCAACATCATCGCCACAACAACAACGAATCCTTTATCACTTGCTATAACTACATATATAACAATGTACCAGCCTATCAGCCTATATCCAAAACAAACCCTTAACAATAAAAGTATAGAACGTGTCTACGTGCCTTTAAGTACGCGTATTTAGATACTCTCTGCCCACTGTTTTTAATACGCTTCAATAAAACGGATGAATAAAACTGCAAACTACATTGCACTTGAGAAATAGGAGATGCCGGCTTAGTAAACAAAAATATTGCACTCTGCGTTATATTGTATTTGTCATATTACTCTGTATAATATACTACATTTGTTAATCGTAACACATTTGTTTGGAAGTGATCATTTAATACATTAATAATAATATAATATGTAACCATATCTCTTTTAAACGTCATCCTGAACATCGCCTTGTTAGAACAATACTGTTCATTCCTAATAGACCTTTTTAAATAGTAGGTACTTTATTTAGTTACAAGGTGTATGGTATCATACCACATCTCTCTGTAGGGAAGAAGACTAGTGAGCTGATGTAACTAGATAATGCACATTGTGCTTTGACGTTCGCTTGTTCAAAGTGAACACTGTTAAGCGACCTACCAAATACACCAATTCGGAGATCAGAGGAGATTTTAATCGTGTTTGAAATAGAACTTTTACACATTTAAATAGTCTATTTTTACATTTTAATTGTTTAGTGACAGCGCTCGACGATCCTCTAACCGCAAGACTATTGATGTGTAAAAATAAAAATATACTTTTATTTTATTTTAAATATGATCAGAAACTGCTCTGCTCTCCGAGCCAGTCTATTTGAATGGAACCTTATTGCGTAACGAATTGTTCTGCCTAATGACCGCCGGCGGGAACGTTTCGCGCTTCGCTTGGCACACGTGGCCGACACATGTAGCCTTGATTTGCTGGGCTCTCCTTTTGTTTGAGATTAGGTTGCCTCTGGTTTTGTATCTTTTTTTCTTGTATTTTCAAGAATTCGCATTGAAATGTGTAACTACTTATACATAATATGTATTCTGTTTTGTTCCACTATTTCTGGATCGAATTTCTTAAATTAGGACGATAGGTACCTATTTGTGGAATCTAATACTAATTGCATTTTTACTCTGTTAGGTATATACATATCTAAGTATATTGCATGTCTGTGTGTGCAAATATATTTAGGACATTTGATAAGTTTACACGAACAATAGTTTTTATAAACTTCTTATTAATCGAGACATTGCAATTGAATTACATGAAAAAGTACCTAACGTTTCGGCCTAAGAATTCACTAAAAAGTACCAGTCAATCTCTAATTGGTTATGACAACCTGCATCATAATGATCTGAAACCATAGTGTCGATATTACGCAAGATGTAATACATAACACCTCTGGATAGATACGTTTCACATATAAAATTAATGAGTAAGTAGTAGTTTTTTTCACATTCGACATTATAACAAGCAGTGGGCTTCTTGTTTTTTGTTACAAATCGTGTATCATGATGTAACAGTGTATAATTACTTATTTACGTCATGCCTAGTCCCACAGCACAACGTTAGAGCTTGTTGTGTGGCGCAAGCTTACAGGATGAAACCGTGCAAGTTATCTCGATAAGTCGAGTTCACTGACCAAAGATTCATACTTCCTACTATACGACATCCAAAATTAGTCAGCTGCCTATAAAGATAGCGCGTACACGTACACCGCCACTTAAATATTTCACAAGAGAAATGTTCCAAACTAAGACTGAAATACACGGAGTTCCAATTGAATTAGGCTATTACGCTTTCTTTAGAGACGTTTCTAGAAATTTGTTACATTCGTCGGCATCTTGATGTCATCATCTACATTATTGTACAGTTCCAAACGCGCCATATGCCGGTAATTAGATGACACTTCAAATATTATTATTTTAAATTGCTGATCGACCGAAGACTATCGTAAATTATTTTCAAGTAAATATGTACCTACATTTTACTATATGATATACTGATGACACTAAATGATCTGTATTTTCTGTATTAATAAATAATAACTGATGTAACATCACGCCTGTAATCCCCAAAGGGGTAGGCAGAGGAGTGTAAATAACAACAATGCTTAGTAAGATTACTTTTTACATCAACGTATTCACGTGATTAAATGTATATTTTTTTAACTTTGACCTAAAATGTTAACCGATTCATTTCACAAACATACATGCCTATGTGTATCTTTGGTAATACATACATATACTTCTACTCTTATTTGCTTCATGGCAATAGGCTCACCCATCTATCCTATAAGACGTATGTACATAATAACCGCTGAAAATTGTGATTACACACCTCTTCCTACCCCATAAGGGAAATACAGACGCGATTATATGTTTTGTTTCATAAATATCCAGTGAGCGTAGCAGCAAGTCGATACACGTGCCAGTTGGTAACAAACAAACATGTTTTTGTTGTTTCTAAACGAGCGTTACCTACTAAGCCGGGAACGATACATGTGTAGCCGGATCGGTGGCGAGGTCGTTATCTGCCCTGAACTTTGACACCATAACCGCCTTTTGAGAATGAACCCTTATCGATGCGAAAGCGTTCATTCACAGCACTAATGACGCACTAAGATTATTCTAAATGTTTTATAAATTATATATTTTTATTTGTTTAAATTATTTGTGGGCCTAAACAATATTTCTTATGGTTACATTTAACGCGGGGAGACTTGACTAGAAATTAGGCGTTAGCAAGTACAGAGAAGTGTTAAAAGTATGTATTAGTAATATATATTACAATTTATGATTTAAAGTAATTTGCTTAGCTATACTCCGACTTTGACATGACTTATAATTTTGCCAAGATCAGCAGCAATTGTTTAATTAATGTATTAACTGTCCTGGAAGGCTGCAGATAGGAGATGGATGCGGTAAGCTGAGAAAAGGGCGTGATGGCACTCATCACAGGGCGCATATGTCCAGCCGTGGACTAAGGCAGACTGATTATAATAATCAATGATAAAAGATATATTCTAACTGAAAGATATAGACTGATTATATTGATCAATGATAAAAGATATATTCTGCTTTAATGATTTTTTTAATTGAGCCACTTAATTTTAATGTTAGTTCTATTCTACGCGACACAGATAAAGGGTTATCGGGGAACTGTTGAAATTGTACCAAGTTATCTATTATAGTTCCAGGGGCCTCTAAATTTAAAAAACCGACGCTTGTGTCGACGTTACTACTTTGTATAAAACAAAACATCGGAAGCATAATATAAGTAAACATATTACATTCCAAGAGAGAATAATTACTCTATAATTTTATTATATTATGTAACATTTCACTACAACAATTATTAAATTCTTATAATATTATAACGTTGAAAAATAATCTTATAAATAAATATTATACCAAAATTAGTCTAATCCTCATTCTAACAATAAGTGTCTTTTATACAGACAGTAAAGAAAATTCTAAAACAGGCAGCGGCGATTTTATAGGTGACCTGACATTTTACACCCTTAACAGATTTGTCCAAATAAAACGTCGTTTCGTTGGTGAAATGCCATATTTATCTCCTTTGTTTTGTTTCCCACTACATAAACACATATTATCACGTATATTTCTTATAAAGTTGGGCATAGAATAAGGATTTTAATATGTAACGATTGTGGCAAATCCCTTTCATCTAGGTATTTTACATCGATTAATGTCGCTCATTCATTACATATGGTTATTTCAACTAAACCATCCTAATTGCTTACTTGTGTATAAAATACAATTCTTTAAAAATAAATGGTATAGAGTAAAATATTTCCCGCGCACCAGCCCACGCGAATGAATAGTCGGTGAACTTTATTTTACCCTTAGTTTGACTGGATATTGTCCCTTTGTTTCAACCGTCATATAGCTCAGGAGCAGCCCACAGACCGATGAAGTGAAACTACACTTCTTTGGTCCTCGTCAACCCCTTTTGAAGTGTATCTAAACATTGTTCATAAATAAATATTTTTATTCAATACTTTTCAATAGGCCTATTTAATCGAAGGCAGACTCTATGCCTTTGGTAACCTTTACTTTGTCACGTGATTTAATAATTAAATAACTCGTCGAGCTCTGAACATAGACTTCTTGTTTTGATATTAAACACTTTGCTCGGAACTGCCTAAGGGCAGAATAGTTTTTTTTTTTTGTTGTGTGCCTCATGCTCATCGCGGTTATTCGGCGGTGGTCTGTTGATAGATCGCGAATGTTTTATCAGTGACGGATGTGCGGAGCGGAAGGAGGACGACGCCTGGTGATTTGTGTATCAAACTGACCGCTGCCACTACGGCGTCATCACGCCGCCAGTTAACAATAATGCCATCAATATTAAATTGAAAATTAATGAAATCCAACTGTTCTAGTGCGATTGCGCTTCAGTGAAAGTTGCACGTCTTTGTTCCCAACGCCGTATTGATGAGGAATGCGTTGTGTTTTCATAGACTCGGCGTTATGTACTTAACAGTACCTTTACGGTCAGTTACGAAGAAAGATAAAAGCCTGTTGTGTCGTAATAATGACCAAAACATAAAGCGCATCCCGAAATGCGCTGTTATTTCTGTTGCCTAGCGCCTGTTTCGGAGAACGGCACGAGCGGGCGCGCGGGCGGGAGCGGTCGTCGCCTCATCCAGTGCCGTATTCGAGTGCCATTTAAAACGGCTTTTAAAATCGAGCTATTATTACTGAACTACATTTTTACACTATTTGATGGTAAAATTATATTTTTTTCATACTTACATATTATATATTTGTTTAAACAATTTTAAGACAAATTATTGAATTATTTCACACAGTTGCCCTTATCTATAAAGAAATTAAATGTGCAGTTTGACAAACAGTAATATATTTGTACTCAAAAAAAATAAAACAAAAGTTTTTAATTCGAACTTCTAACACACTAAATGTTTCTTTTTGTAGTTTACATTTTTTATTTTGAATAATGAAACGGTAATGTAACTTGATCGCTTTTGGATTTTTGCATCGATTCAATTTCTTTCTTAATAGGTAAATTTTTAGCAATAAGTAGCATTTATTATCACTTAAAATAATACATAATAAATATATTTGTAAACAAAAGTTCACGAAGTTCCTCAAAGCTTCGTTAACTAGTTGTCGTAACAATGGAATCTGGCTCTGGAGACCGGAGAAGCGGGTCGAGGGAGGCGGGGCGACGGGACGGCGCGAGAGTGCGGTGCGCGGCAGCCGCCAGTGCAGAGAGCGGCGCGCACAGGGCCCACACCGCGCCATGGCTCGACGCGCCGCATTGTTTATCTTCGCTGCGCTTATCGCCCGCGGCCTCGCTGTCTACAACAGGGAGCGCGACCGCCTTCGTGCCGACTCCCGCTTGCTGGACCGAGCCTGCGAACTCAGCTCGTGCTATCCGGCCACCGGCAACCTACTCATTGGCCGCGAGTCTCGTCTCTTCGCATCGTCAACATGTGGCAGCAGTGGACGCGAACGTTATTGTATTGTGTCTCATTTGGAAGAACGAAAGAAGTGTTTTTGGTGCGATTCGACAAACAGTACCATTAACAATCCAACTCTGAATCATCGGATTCAAAACATCATATATAAGTTTTACCCTGGAACTAGAATTAAATCCTGGTGGCAATCAGAAAATGGTAAAGAAAATGTTACGATTCAGTTGAATATGGAAGCAGAGTTTCATTTGACGCACTTGATATTGAAGTTTAAGACGTTTCGTCCTGCAGCTATGTTAGTGGAGCGGTCTTTTGATTTTGGAAAAACTTGGCGTGTTTATCGATACTTTGCTCATAATTGTGACGAAGCTTTTCCTTCAGTACCAAAACATTCACAGCAAAGTCTGACAGAAGTTGTGTGCGAATCAAAGTATTCATTAGTTGCACCATCCACAGAGGGTGATGTTATATTTAGAGTTTTACCACCTAACATACACGTTACCAACCCTTATTCAGAAGAAGTTCAGAACTTACTACGTATGACTAATCTTAGAATAAATTTTACCAAGCTTCATACTCTGGGCGACGACCTGTTAGACAACAGAGCTGAAATTCAAGAAAAATATTATTATGCTTTGTATGAAATGACCGTCCGCGGATCTTGTTCTTGTTACGGCCATGCCTCGCGCTGTTTACCGATGCCTGGGGTGGAGTCGAAAAACAACATGGTTCATGGACGCTGCGAATGTACACACAATACTCGAGGATTGAACTGTGAATACTGTGAAGATTTCTACAATGACTTTCCATGGCAACCAGCTGTAGGAAAAACTTCTAATGCCTGTAAAAGATGTACCTGTAATAATCACGCAACTACTTGTCATTTTGATCCTGCTGTCTACAATAAAACCGGCAAAGCAAGTGGTGGAGTATGCGATAATTGTCAACATAATACTATGGGCGTTAATTGTGAGCGATGCAAACCTACATTTTTCAGAGATCCTAGCTTAGACATACAAAGTCCAGAAATTTGTAAACCATGTGATTGTGATCCTGAAGGAACAACAGACAAAGAGGTCTTATGCGATGAAGAAACTGACTTAGCCAATAATAAAACTGCTGGGCGTTGTCTTTGTAAGTTTAATGTTGACGGACCGAGGTGTGACAGATGCAAAGACGGGTTCTGGAATTTTGATCCTAAAAATATTGATGGCTGCGAGTCTTGCACATGTGATAGATTAGGAACCATTAATGAAAGAGGATGCGATCCTGCAACTGGAATTTGTTTCTGTAAGCGACACGTGACGGGACGGAATTGTGATCAATGTCTTCCAGAGTTTTATGGTTTGTCTGATAGTGACGACGGCTGCTCACCGTGTGACTGTGATCTTGGTGGTTCATTAGATAGAGATTGTGATGTGATTACAGGCCAGTGCAAGTGTCGTCCAAATGTAACGGGACGCCGCTGTGATCAACCAATACAAAATTTCTTCGTTGGTGCTCTTGATTCAATTGTATACGAAGCAGAATTAAGTTTATGTGATTCTCAGATAGATGACAATGCTATTCAAAGTCAACTGTGCCATGTTGTTATAAGAGAAAATTATCCTGATGGTAGAAAAGAAACTTGGACCGGACCAGGTTTTATGAAAATCCCAGAAAGTAGCACTTTAGTCTTTGTTGTCAATAATTTAAAAACCAGTATGAATTACAATGTGTTAATCAGATACGAACCACAATCAACCACTAATTGGGAGGAAGCTACAATTTTAGTTAAAAGACCGTTGCCAATAGATTATGATTCACCTTGTGCCAATGTACGTCCCGAAGATGACACAGTTTACACAAGCCTTCCGGCAAATCAACGGAGTGTTTTAGTACGGCCACCTATTTGCTTGGAAAAAGACAAAGAAACCGAAATACGCATCTACTTAGGTCGCCAAAATCCACATGTTGCTAATACAAGAGCATCCGTCTTAATTGATTCTATTGTTCTTATACCTTCAGTTGATGACTTGCCATTTTTCGCCAACGGTAGTGCAATGAGAGACGAATTCGACCGTTATAACTGTGGTGACTCTTATTATTATGATATAAGTAGGGATAATATACCCGAAGTTTGTAAAAAGTACCACGCTAGTATAGGTTTCTACATTAGAAAAGGGGCAGAATCTTGTCAGTGCGATCCGTCAGGTTCAAAAAGCCATCAATGTAATCCTTATACTGGGCATTGTCAGTGTGTGGAAAATATTGTTGGAACAAGGTGCGATCGTTGTGCTCCTGGTACATATGGATTTAGCAAATTTGGCTGTAAACGTTGTGACTGTAACAGCATAGGCTCTCTTGATAATTTCTGTGACGCAACAAGTGGCCAATGTAAATGTAGAGCAAACACCTATGGACGAGCGTGTGATTTATGTCAACCAGGTTACTTTAACTTTCCCAATTGTCAGCAGTGTGACTGTAACGGCCATGCAATAGAATGTGATGATAAAACGGGAGCATGTAAAGAATGCAACGATTATACTGAAGGTCATCGTTGTGAGAGATGTATAGAAGGTTATTATGGAGATCCACGTCTAGGAGTCGATATACCATGTAGACTTTGCCCGTGTCCAGGTGTTTATGGTGATCCTAATAAGAGCAGTCACGCCGATCGTTGTGAATTAGATCCGGAGACTAAAGACGTAGTTTGTGACTGCAAAGAAGGATATGCGGGACCACTTTGTGATGTATGTGCTGATAACTATTATGGCGACCCTATTAAAGGAACTTGTGTGAAATGTGAATGCAATGAAAACATAGATGTCACAAAGCCAGGAAATTGTGATCCTTATACAGGTCAATGTTTACAGTGTTTGCATAATACGGCTGGCAATCATTGTGAAATTTGTGAAGAAGGTTTCTATGGGGATGCCATTAAAAAGGCCTGCTATAAATGTAATTGCTCTGAATTAGGAACCAACTTTACTAAAGGTAGCTGTGATGGAATCACTGGACAGTGTCCATGTTATAATAATGTAATGGGTATAAATTGCGATCAATGTACTGAAAACCATTGGAGAATAGCTCTAGGTACAGGATGTGATCCTTGCGAATGTGATCCAATTGGTTCTTTGTCACCTCAATGTAACCCCTACATCGGCAAATGTGACTGTAAACGTGGATACGGCGGTAGACAATGCGACCAATGCCATGAAAACCATTGGGGTGATCCAAATATCAAATGTTATGAATGTGAATGTGATGCACTTGGGTCTATATCACAACAATGCATGCGAGAGAATGGATCATGTATTTGTAAACCGGGCATTGGAGGGTATAACTGCGACATGTGTGCTAGAGGCTACCTTGGTGAAGCTCCTGAATGCTATGCTTGTGGTGAATGTTTTAATAATTGGGATCTGCTTATTGGCAATCTTCGTACTCAAACAGAATACGCTATTGGAAATGCAAGTAAAATTAAAGTTGTTGGAGCGACTGGAGCTTACACTAGAGATTTTGAAGAAATGACAAAAAAATTAACAGAAGTTGAAAGTACACTCCAAAGTGCAAAGCTTGGACAAACAACAGTAAAAGAACTCATTGCAAGTATAAGTGAATTACAGAGTCAATTGAACGAAGCCGAAAAGAAAGTCAAAGAAAGCAACGAAAATCTCAATGCCATTACTTCTAAAATTAATTTGGGAAATGTTACTCTAGATGGACTTCGAGCCAATATTGACAATTTAAAAACAAAAACACTTGAATTGGGTAATAATGCAACAAAGCTTCAAGAAGCCAATTTAGAAGGAGCATTAAACTTAACGCGTGAAGCTAAAGAAAGAGCTCTAAAAGCAGCAGATGAGGCTGAAAGTGTACAGACAATTATTGCTAGTACAGATAGACAGATCAAAAATACAGATAGACTTATTGAAATGCAATATGATAACTTTAATAATACCCAAAATGACAACGATAGAAAATTAGATGACTTGCAACAACAGTTATCCGAATTAGAATTAGAAATACCAAAAATAAATGAAAAAATGTGTGGTCAAAACAGCGATTCTTGTGATATATGCGGTGGTGCAGGTTGTGGAAAATGTGGAGGAATATCTTGTGATCAGGGCGCTATTACCAAAGCCGAACAGGCCTTAGATTTTGCAAACAAAACCGAACATAGAATTAAAGAACATGAATTAACAGCTGAAGATTTATTCAGAAGTATAACCCAGGTTAAGCAAGAAACTGTCGCAGTTAAGTCGAAAGCAAAGGATTTATTTGATAATGCATATGATTTTAAATCTTCAGCAGAACGTGTAACAAATGAGAGTCAGGAGCTCACTTCTGAACTAAAAGAATTTTTGTCTAATACTTCAAGTACACCGACTGATGTGAGAACTTTAGCTAACGATATACTTAATTTATCTATACGAATAGAGCCTACGGAAATAACAGAGTTATCACAACGTATAAATTCTACGGTATCACAATTAACAAATATTGAAAATATTATTACTGAAACAAAACCAGATTTAGATAGAGCTAAGGCATTAAAATTAAATGCAACCATAGTAAGTAAAGAAGCCAATTTAACTTTAGAAATGGCAAACAAAGTCTTGGGAGCTCTTGATGAAGCACAGGCGGCGCAAGATGCGGCAGTAAACGCAATAGAAAAAGCTAATGATGATATTAAGGCAGCAAATAGTGACTTACTCCCGATAGCATTAGAAACTGAACAAGCACAAAAGAAAGCTAATGAAACAATGGATGAGGTAGAGAGTCTTCGTACACGTCTCTCAGATTTACAAAAAAATATATTGAAGATTGAAAGTGACGCAGAACAAGTAAAACAAGAAGCAAATGATGTGGTAGATCGAGCTGAAGGTGCAGAGCAGAAAGCGAGGCAACTGCGTCAAGATTTTAAACAAACAAATATGTCTCTTGCTGAAAGAGCTAATCAAACATCAAATTCTAGAGAACGTGCTCAATTGTTACTTAATCGCGCCACTAAACTCGCCAGTGACACACAAATGCAACTTAAGCTTCTAGCCAATATGGAGGAACTTTACAACGATCACAACGAACAATTAAACGTTCTAGAAAAAGAAATAGCTGACTTAAATACGAAAATGAATTACTATCTTTCTGAAATTACGAAGCAATCTGAATATTACAGATCTTGTACCACATAACGCTTTCGACGATACCGATTTATATACATAGAATGTAATACTTTGATCACTGTATTATGAAATTGTCCTCAGTGCCATTTGTAATATTATTCGATGACAGTACAATTTAAACATATTCGAGTCATATAATTGTAGTTTAACTACGTCATGAGTGGATTGTGTGTGATTTGTGAGTGTAATCAAACTATTTTTTAACTTGCCAATTGTATGCTACGTGTTTGATTACAATTAAAATATATTTTGTAGTTTTTAACGTTACAATTTAATGTTATTACGAGTACATGATGACCCATTTTCATATCGACCTATATTGGAAATATACTCCAATATACAAAATAGATGTATAAGATGTTAGATAGTTCTTTCGCTGTATGGGGATCAAGTACATGAAGCAGTTTTATAATTAAAATTTTGTAACTAACTTCAATGGAAAGCTTGAAGAAGCACACGCTTCAATTTGTAATGTAGCGCTTAAATTTTATTATGTATAAAACTATTCCAAAGATTATCGACTATATTTATGAAGTAATATAAATATACACTCTGTTCTCTATTAAATGTTTATGATATTATTGTCATTTATTTTGTCGTAAATATAGAATGCTATTATTGTGGACGTAATTATTTAGTGATATGTGCATTCACTGATGTTAAAACTTCCGAGATGTAGCACACACTATATAAATATCTAAAATCAACAGTGTATTTGGTTATTTATCACTATATTTTCATATTGCAGTGTAATTTAAGCTTTTAATCATTAAAAAATAATGATACTTTCTTCGCATTTATACCGGCAGAAGCCATCACCTTTACTATAGGTTCGTTTTTTATAGGTCACAGGCAATTTATACTTAATTATAGAATTAATTGTTAATAAATTGTTCCACACCATTTCGTTTTTCTTTTTGATTTAAAACCCTTTTTGATCCTTTTCCTTTTCTTAAAAATGAGTCCTTTGAAAAATATCATTTAAGACAACAAATCAATTTTTATTCTGGTATTACATAAATTAACTTTAAATATTTTATGAAATTAATAATGATCAGTATATAGAGAATATTTTGTGGACCTTTTTGGCGTATAGGTTTACTCGTCTAAACAATAAATATTATCGTTTTTACATTTTTCTATACACAAATGATTTATAGTCCTTCATGTCAAACTATGACCATTCTATACATTCATATTATATCCATTCAGGGTTTTTACGCAACTTTCATAACAGTATTACTTAACTCTCGTGAAGGATTGCTTTATCTCGCTTCGTAACCGAACTTTTAATTGTGGCCGTCCATTATAGCGCTTTTCGGTGGCCGTGCGCTACATTTTGGAGAACTTTTATCTTGTTTGTGCCATTATTTGTAAGGTTTATAGTAAAGTGTACTCTACAATGTTCTTTCCATTCTGTTTTCGCAACACTTTAAAATGCAAGTCGTTATTTTTACGAGTAGTTTACTGAAGATAAGCCATAATTTCGCGTTAGTTTTATTTAATGTTTGACATTGGATCTATTTCGCATATTGTTTTGTACTAAGCTCTCAGTCACTTAATGAAAATTCAAGTTGTGTTCTAATTATGTTTAATTTAAAGACTAATTTATTAACTTCTCTACACCTTTGATACTGATTTTGGTTACCCTATTACCAATATAAATACCCAATTGGTAGCAAAAATTGCCCATCGTAAACAGTATAATATAAAAATAATAGGTAACTGGTAACATTTACGTTGTTTTATGTAGGCAAATAACTCATTAGATGACTTATAAGGTGATAAGATAGAGTAAATTATATAAGCTTGACTGCCTCGTCGCGTTGGTCGAGTGGTTGCAAGCGCGAATGCCGATCAGGAGATTCTGGGTTCAATTCCCCGGTCGGGTAGTATTGGATTTTTCTAATTAAGAATTTCTAGTAGTGACTCGGAGTTAGGATTGGTGCCCGATGTATGGCAATAGGCTCACCAGCTATTCCATTGTAGGAGTTAAACGTAACTGGTAAAACGTGGGAGTGTACTACACTCCTCTGCCTACCCCTTCGGGAATTACAGGCGTGATGTTACATTTTCGTATATTAGCTAGTTTACCTCTGTCCACTTACCATGTCTTACCAATGCTTGAATGTCGCTAAATACTTCCTGAAACCTACTGCTGTTTCACAATCATTCAGTCTACTCTGAAAGTCTAAAAGTTGAGTTTATATTAATTTAAAGCACATGCGTTTCATTTAATTTCAGATGGTTATACTTAGAGCCCATTCTCTGCAACGACGACAGTGAGCTAGGCAATAAATTCCGGAAGGTGGATCAAAGCTTCAGACAGGTTGCGCGTATGATTGAAACGGATTCCCGCCTCTCTGCACTGCTGCAGTCGAGCCGGCTCCAGCCAATGCTCGACGCCATTTCTGAGCAACTCAACAGCTGTCAGTCAGCTCTGAATCAGTACATTGAGGTATGTAGGTACATGTATTTTGATAATGAATAATGTCCAATTTAAAAAAAAAATCTGTATCAATATATAATTATGCTTGTAGGTAATGAAATTGTGGTTACTCTTGTTTATTTACGCATTTTAATTGGAATATTGATTGAGTCATTACTGTTGTTATTTTTAGGACAAACGTTCCATTTTCCCGAGGTTGTACTTCCTAAGTGACGACGATTTATTGGAGCTACTCGGTCAGGCTCGTGCTGGTGCTGAAGGCAGAGAGACCGTTATGCAGTCGCACCTTAAAAAGCTATTCCCTGGAATCACTGGTGTCCAACTGGGACCAGGACAGTTGTCTATTACCGCTCTGTGTAGTGAATTCGAAGAAGTTTTCAAACTCGATCAACCAGTGGACATCGATTGTGCTGTTGAGGTAATTGTTTTCAATTGTTCATAAAAAAACGTAACATCACGCCTGTAATCCCCGAAGAGATAAGCAGAAGAGTGTAATACACTTCCACGTTTAACCAGTTACGTTTAAGTTCCATTGAATAGGTGGTAAGTCTATTGCCATACACCGGGCACAGATTCAATCATTCGATTTTGTTAAAAAACGAAGAATGAAAGACTGCAGATAAATACCATTAAAGAATATCATATGAATATTTATATTAATTTATATATTGAAACAGTTACTCAAGTTTCACATTTAACGAATTGCAGGTGTGGTTGAAAAAACTCGAGTCTGAAATACGATCATCGCTGAAAAGTATGACATTAAAATGTATAACGAAAAATAGTTTGCAAGAGCAAGATCCGTTTTCGCTGCCGACGCAAATATTGTGCCTCGTGCAAAACATACAGTTCACCGAACAGGTGGAAAAGGCGATAGCAACCAAGGAGCTGCACAAATTGAAAGTGATTATTGAAAAGGAGAACATGAACTACGCCACAGCGGACGTGGAAGACGAGGGCGAACAAAGGAAACGGCAAGCTCTGATACTGCAAAGCTCGTATTATATAACGGTGATACAAACGTTGATAGACAATAATGTCGATTCGACCAGCGATTGGCTTTGGCAGAAACAACTGAGGTATGAGGTACTTGTTATTTTTTTTTGCAACCCATCACAATTCCACTGCTGGAATACGGGTCTCCTCTCATATTGAGAGGGTTAAGGCCATAGTCTGCCACGCTGGCCAAG
>DWDT01000748.1:0-18837 GCA_018245595.1 Microceris scylla
TGCCATACACCGGGCACATATCCAGACTCCGAACTACTACTAGAAAATCTAAATTAGAAAATTTTGTAGTGTTCGACTCGAGAATCGAACCCGGCACCTCCCGATCGGCAGTCGCACATGCAACCAACACGACCAACGAGGCAGTCAATTATGTAAATTATGATAACTACGGTTATTAACTCATGATAAGAGTCAAGACTTTTAGGTAGAAAAGTGTTTGTACAAGAACGAAACTGCTGATAACTGTTAATTATATAATAACATATGTCTCGTTGGTCGAGTGGTTGCAAGCGCGACTGCCGATCAGGAGGTCCTGGATTCAAATCCCGGGTCGGATACTATTGGATTCTTCTAATTTAGAATTCTTAGTAGTGAATCGGAGTCTGGACTTGTGCCCGATGTATGGTAATAGGACACCACCTATGCCATGGAACTTAAACGTAACTAATGAAACGTGGCAGTGTACTACACTCCCCTGCCTGCCCCTTCGGGATTACAGGCGTAATGTCGCGTTTTTTATAAATAACAATATATCTATAAATCGTATAATGTTTAAGTATTGCATTCATGAATAAACACAAGCAATTTAGGTCGTTCAATCTTCGTTTCTACGAAGCAATTTAATTGGTAATGCATTTGTAATAAAACTTATATTACTAATTGTGCATGATACTAAACATATGCGGTCAATGGAAATGACTATACTATCTATCCACGATGCGTTCTTAATATCGACTGAAACGGAAGTATTTGTTAATACCAAACCTTATTAATTGAAGTGTTAACACTCATTTAAATGAGTCATGTGATTTTTGTGAACATTGGGCACGTTGTGGGTGCGATGTTAGCTATCTTACTGTACTTCTATTAAAGAATCACACCTGCTAACGAAGCAGCAAACGATCGGCCGTGGCGCTTTAAGTAAACGTGTAAACAATTGTGTATGCCGACAAATGACTCAAATAAACAAAGACAGTTACACGGGGCAGCGGGCAGTTGTGTGCGTAATAAAATACTGGTCCGGCCGCGCTCGCCATCAAATTTGACAGCACCGCTACATGTGTTATTTGAGAGCAGTTTTGTTACTGACATGAACGCACGCCGTTTAAAAATATCATCTACGCTGGACTCCTTACAAAAAACTTGTTTAAGGAATCCATCGTGTGTCTACATTGTAAAAGACGGCTGATTTGACAATTTCCTGAATTTATTATTAATTTCATCGACCCTTCTGTCGTTCCGCTTTTAGACACCGGTCTCCTTTCAGAATGAGAGGGATTAAGGCCATAGTGTGCCGCAGGTCAGGTGCACACTGGCAGATATTCTTAAACATGCATTTGTCATTTTTTTACATACTTGTATAGTGACTGTAACATCCGTGAATTGAACACCGTCGTGGGCCCGGATGGTGATCTGGAACTCCGAAACAGTTTCTCTGTCCAAGGGTTCTTTCAACGTAAGTGCTCCAGTCTGAGAGTCCAAAGAGAATGGCGTCGACTCATCAGACTGGATGCTGTAGGTTGTGGTTCCAATGGTGTCTGGATCCTCGGCAGTTATAGTGGCTATCAGCTGCCCTGGCGACAGGTCTTCAGATGCGAAGTATGCTGGCGGTATGTTCTTAAACTCAGGAGGGCTGTCATTTTTATCCAGTATCTGAACCTCGACCTGCGAACAAGACAAAAGTGTTCAGTGACTGCGAGTATACAAAATGCCGATACATTACATATTAGTATGACGCCTTAATATTTATCGCAAGCACGCATTAATTTATAAAATCATACTGGGTAAATTATACCAATCGAAAAATTATGCAAATAATATCATCTAAAATGTCTTTTGTATGCGAAAGCGGTCAACGTCGACCTCCACAAATAATCACATCAAACATTTGTCGAAACAATTTGAAACGTCCGAAAGAAAAACGTACTATTGTTACTGTAACGTATTTAGGTAAGCATCGACTTCTATAAAAGCGAGCCACGGCAGGACGGGTTATGTTTTATTTATAACTTTGGCACAAAATCGGCCACTTTAACACAGTATAAGAACACGAACCAAATTAATAATTCTAAAAATGCAGCCTGCAACCGGCGGCGTGGACGAATGTGTACCTGCACCGGCTTCACCGACTGCCACGACCACGAAATGTGCCTTTGCTTATTTTATATAATCGTACCTGTTATCTAAATACATAGTGGTACAGGCACTAGTGCCTAGTTTAGTACATTGAAATAATAACATCGCTTTAAGTTTTACTAACCTATTCTAAGTTATAAGTGTAAAGTTTATTATATTTCGATTGTTTTCAAATTAATTTTAAATGTTACAGATGTATTGTGTTAAACGACATTGTCATAAAAATGCGCATGTCACTACTTTGGTATACTTCGACAAGGAGAACTTATTTAATCGATACTAGGTTCGTTTATAAAAATTGACACAGTTATGTCAAAGCGTTTAATCGTTGACCTTAAACGAAGGTTAGTTTAATTCTCGCTCGATGAGATTTATTAGATAAGATTTATGGTCAGAGGCGAGCTTCACAAACGCGACCGGTGGACGAGTACAAAAAGCCGGTCGAACGAAACTCGACAAGTCAACAAAGGAACAGGGAGTTAAAGATTTAAACCAGCATCATTTCGTCATTCGTACTCCGAAGCACGAAGAATTCGGGCCACAATGATCGGAGCCGTCACAGATAAGAACAGGCCGATTGTAGAGAGTTCCCTGCCCTCGGCCACGAGAAGCTGCGCTTTTGTTATGATGACTCAATCTTTTCTTTGTGCACGAACGAAGGGTGCCGTGTTAAGAAGCAAACGTAGAATAACCCGAAACGCCTACGATGCTTGGCGTAAGAGAAGCAGCAATTAGCGCTGATGGTGCCGTCCAGTTTGTCGAGGAAATAAATTGAGATGTGTTAATAAAATTTATTGTTCAAAAAAATAAGAATGCTGAGAATATGTGGGATCGCTCGTAAACATTGCGGCATTTTATTAGTAGCACAGTACAAATTCTCATCCGATGTATCAATTTACGAGAAGCGAAAATCTTACACGGATGTGGCCTTTGTCGTTTCTAATTGTATAAAAGCAACATGAATTAACAGTCTAACAAGTAACACAAACTCAGCTCGAAAACAACGAACAATACGTATTTTATTCACGTTGCTGGCAGCCAGTTAAAACGTTGGTACAAAAAACGAGAGATTTATGTTGAAAAAGCTTACACGTAGTTCGTCTCGCGCTATTGGACCCCCTATAGTTCATGTTTGAAGTAATCGATTAAAGGAAGAGAAATGACAGAACGTCGGTTTAGCCGGATCGTCGATTAGTCAAGTTTCGATAATTGATTGTGGTTCGCTACTAGATTAATATAAAGCATTGTACGTTTGTTGTAACATAAGTTTGACTAATGATCATTACATTAATGCCGTATTATATTAAAAATGTAGGTACATACAGCCCATGTACATGGTAAGATCAATATCGTTATATACGCAGACATAGGCCTCATTTTAAACGGTCAATAATCAATCTCAAAAGGAACCTTCGAAAATGTTTCCGTTAGAGAACGCATTTTGAAATAAAATCACAATATATTGTGCAGACGTAAGGCGCGCTTATTAGTCTTTTTATACTGGGTTAATGATGTCTCGCCATTATTTCGGTTTTAATTTTCACGTTGGCTATTTCGAACTTTTACTTTTTCATTTTGTTGTCGATCGAACGGCCGCAGTCGGCTTTGGGCTCTGAAAAATGACCTTTCAATTTTGTCGTTTTGGACACAGTGCAATGTAAATTCATGAACATCAATCATTCTAGTCATTTACCTCGAAATTTTCGACGTCACTCCTTTTATTGCCTTATTTCATTTTTATATAATTTCACCTTGCACCTTCGATCGCAACGCTGTGTATCCCTTTGCTACTTTGGTGTCCGCATAATTTATCATTTTTTATTATATAGATTAGATATTACGTCGTTCACGTCAGAAAATGTAATTTATGTGGTGTCATACATCGTGTCTCATAAAACTCGTGTCATATTAGGCCTCAAGTATTACAATACTTCATCGCACTTTATTATTCCGCTTAATTATTTATCTTTACAATTATTATTACGCAATAAATTGAAATATGAAGGCAAAGTATTAAAATAGATACGAAAGACCTCTAGATATTGGCAGCGCATTCTATAAAGATGACGTTTAAAGCATAAAAAGTTGACAGGCTCTCTTTTAGAATATCAAAGTGCATAATTAAATACAGAAGTCGCATCAATAATTTTTCTTTTGAAATCCCAGTAAATGTGAGTGATACAGTTGAGTCTAATTTTATTTTTTCTTAAACTCTTACACGTTAATGTGCATTCGTTTATACAATAAATAATAATAATAATATAAAAAATTGTGTTTTATTTTATATTATATTGAGTAATATATTTCGTCACTAATTTTTAAAGGTTTCATTTAAAAATTCGAAAAGGTAAATCCGGTAAGCGCCGTGTTTCGCATGGAAGATCTATGCAAAGGGCATACATAATATGAGTGTCCGTAGCCGACGGATATGGTGGCATCGTTTAGGTTTGGAGTGTACGTTTAGAGCGGTTCGTGACCGCGGAGAGGCCGCGTCCGCGCCGCTATTCCCTCAGGACTCGCCACAATTATGTTATGCTGTCAAAGATTAATGTTGCCAGAAGGTAGTTCACACATTTGTTATCTCGAACATTCTGTATAACGGTCCTGTAGCGAACGCTGCACGTTTGTACATTAATACATATTTTGCCTTTTTACTTGCCAACGATTGAAAACTCTATTCCATATAAAGAGTACCTATATTATTTAACTATATTTAACTACGACAGTTTGAAATTATTACAAGTAATTTCTAGAGAAAATTACGATTTTAAAGCAGTCTTCACTCTACTAAAAAAGTTACACGCGTCTATCTACTTTACATGTAAGTAGAGACAAAAATAATCTATTTGTAAATCTGAAAGAGCAGACGACCTCGCTGACAACCGCCTGGACGCTGGTCATGCAAAAAATTACCAACGCGGAATCACTTTTTGCTAATAAATGTTGCGGAGCATAACACAAAAATTACATTATAAAATATCGAATAATGAAATCATGATTCGAGCACGTACCTCGTTGAATGGTAGTTACGGACGGTGTAGTAATATGTATATTATAGAATATTTATATAATATATGTAATTAGTTAGCATTATGGTGCCTAAATGCATGTCTGCAAGAGCTCTGCTCCCCACGTGAATTAGCATGCGGGCGCAAGGTCCGCCCACGCCGGCTATCGGCTGCATCCCCGTAAATATATGTAAAATATGCACAAAAGTACCCTGGATAAAGTGCATCGATAAGAGGCGACGCAATTTGCATCGCCCCGAGCGCATCGCCCGCCACATTCGGCCCCGTGCTTACCGAAATTTCTAGACCGATAGCGACATTTCCTGTACTTACTTTTTCTTTAAAACAACCTCAAATTTCTTATCCGATAAACCATAGTTAGCATATATAATTATCTACAAACTGATTTTTTTACATAATGTCGATGAAAACTATCTTTCTGTCGATGTGTTCTTCTACTTTTAATAAAATAATACTTATTTAATACTGCATATTTAAACGTTAAATATAAAAGATAGATGTATATTTTTATGTCATTAAAATGCCAATAATCGATTCTCCATTTTAATGTTACCGAGCAATAACGATGTGTTAGTTATCAAAATACGAGTATACGGTACTTGCGGCCTTGATGGTGTGAATTAAGTGGTGTAAACTATACCAGTGATGCCTTCAAAACTGTCGTTCGTGTGCTGTATGGATCTGATACGAACAATATTTATGATTAGCGAGCATGCAACGACCGCGGCTGCGGGCGCGCACGCAACCACCCTCAATTTCACCTAAATTCGCATCCCGAGGGCACTATCTTCGTATTATTGTCCGATCGATAGCATAATTTCCTAATAACTTCGCGTATCTCACATATTTCTCGATAATCCCGAATAATTGCATCTACGAAACAAATTTTTCACATAAGTAGGCATCGATATTTGGACAGTAGGCAGACATAACAGCATCCATGTATTACATTGTATAGCTTTCTTGTGCAATATAGTATTAATATTAGTGTTATTTAGAGTTTTGATCTCATTTTAAATATTACAACTCTTATCGAATTCAAAATCATATACCTCAGTAGTCAGTGCCATTAATAACTGGCTCGAAGCGGGCAATAACAAATGTACATTAACGGTGGTTCGTTTTTGAGTTATAAGGGAAACCAGGAAACGCTAATAATCTCGCCGTAAACAATATTCAACGTCTCCCAACAAACAAATGCAGTACACGAACGAAAATCACGAACTCAAAATTTTTCAACGTCGCCCCGGCCGGAGATCTGCGCGGCGGCGGCGGACTCAAAGCGTCAACGATTAGCCAACTAAAACCAAATGAGAAAACGTTATTTTTTATATTTTTTACACTATAAATCTTCGCAATGCTCTTTCAATATTTACCAACGCGAATAACGATGCTAATTGACACATTTTTTTTCCACCGCGAGTGTATTGTCGATACTAAACTGTTTTTAATATTTAAAGTACATATTTAATAACAGTGGGCACCTAAAATGTGTTTATTCGAGGTTATGCATAGTGCTAGGAATTAATTTGCTATAAAAATGTCAATAAACACAATAAAACAAAATCAACCAAGACGTGTAAAGCAATCCCGTCAAACGTAAAACTGTACATTGTCATTCCGATTATTTATCAAAGAATCGATTTTAGAAATAGAAATTCCTAGTCATCACTCGGAAAACAATGGCCATAGCGACAAAAGAATTATTGTGCTCGGTGCCAAAAAGAAAAGTTTCCGAGGCGCAGGTGGTTGTGGTGATTTATCGACGGGCGATATTTTATTATCATTATTATACAATCATGGCCGGTCTTTTACAGTGTAGGCAGAAAGTACGCAGTGCCAAATATCTTTAAATATACAGACTTCCCGTGGTTCTTAAACATAGATCAGCTATCGACGGGCGATATAGCCGTAGTTATAATGAGTGGCGGTGTCGCAAGCCGCTCGCCGTTTTCGGTGTGCCCGTCGGTCATCTCTAACGATGGAGCGATAATTAAGATCGGACGTCGGCATTATTTACGCCCGAAGCATCCTGCCGACCCGACCGCGAGTCGGTCACGACTTTTTCCATGTCGGGCGAAACTATTGTTGCTTTTAACCATGTTCAGTTTAGCTAGCAGCAGTGCGCCCGATTCATACTCTTCAAGTTTATCTAAGCGAAACTGTGCTTGAGTTTTGTCTCGTGACTTCAGGCACTTTTGTGTTGTGTTCATGGTCAAAGACTTTTAGGGTTATCTGGAGCCTTAAGGTACGACGAAATGGGCACACACCTTGTGCCCCAACCGCTGTATAATTCCACGGTGCCTGTTGGAAAGGGTTATAATTACTGTTAAATATCTATATATTGTTAAAATTAAAAAAATATAACACTATATATTAACAAGAGCATCGCAATAAATAATAATTACTTGAAATTTTGTATTTGACAAAATATAACGTGAGGTTTATTTAATTACGTACCTACTCATATACATATATCGGATATAATGGAATGTTGCGTAGAAATCGCGAAATCGGTTAACGATTGAACACTGCTATATTGTGACACAGTTGATTTATGTGTTGAGTGAGACACTAACTAGATTTGAGGTAATTACTCATTCCTGCCGATTGCGAGCCTTTGTTCGGGCGGGACCGTTTATTACGCACTGCGCAGTCCGGTTATTATCTACGCAACAGGCGCCGCTCAGATACCGCGGTTATTTGTTTAAATAAAACACTCCACTTATTTAAAACTATACTTTTAAATATATCTATTTAAACATGTTTATGCCAATGCGATAGGCCATTTTCTTGGTTATAGAGTCCATTTTTCTATATACATGTATATGTTTAGGTATTTTTAGGCTTTGTCGTCTAACATTTCTTACCTACTGCCAGTAAGGGCTCATGACAGGCGATGGTGGTTCCATCTAGGCGATAGTGTTGCCAACTAGACGTCCGAACTGTTATTCATTGTGTAAGAATATTTTCCCACTACCCATATTAAATGCTTATGCTTAAATTAGGATGATAGAACATAGAAACGAAACATCAGGTGAATGACCACATGTACATTGTCGTATAGTAAATATTACGTTTCTTAAAAAAATGTTCTAATGTATAAAAACGTCCCCTGTACAATACACTTTACTTCAATACTTATGTAGGTAATTCCTGCAGTAATCAGAATCATGCAGCTATTTAAATATTAAATTTATTGTCTCCAGAAGCGTATAATTTTATTATAATGTATGCCGCCTAGAGCGGATATTAATAATTTTGGCCAATATGGTTTCATTAAATTCTTGCTTGAAGCGAGCTAAATGTTATCAAGTAGGGCCAAAGCGCACAATGGGAGCGAGATCGTTGTCAGCCGACAAGCCACGACAACGGCCGCGGGTTCGATTCCCGTTCAACGAAATTCAGGCTAACGAACGGCCCCCGTGTACTGCGGTACCGCTGTACCGGTTTTTACGCTATTCTTTTGTCGATAAACAGAAAGATCATCTGATTAAACGTTGTTATTGTGTAACCGCGCACATTATAATACGAAACAGCGAGCTGTTTGTAGCTGTGAACAGAACATTGCGCTTATTTAAATCACTACATCATCCGACGAGCTCTTACACTGATACGAGCAGCACACTGTCGATCAGTGTTTTGTGATCTTTAACGTGAATGTTAAGAATCGTTTAATGTCGTTTTGCATGATGAATAAAAGAAACTTACGTTTACATGTCATTACGTCAGGTCTCTTACGGGGTAGACAGAGAGCACCGAGCGCCAAATATATCTATTCTTACAGATCTGACGAACAGTTTTTCATTAATCATTCTCTTTGTACATTTTATTCATTCTAATATGAAAATCTTTTTTTATAAAATAATATACATATATACATATTATTAGATACAAAAGCAATTAATATAGCACATGGTTACCGATTGGTAAACAAATTGTGTCTGCTTAGTTCAAGTTTCATTATCATACGTTAAATATATTCGAAAACCAAAAATTGATGAGACGTCATTGCAGATATAAGTCACACTGGTAGTGGCGCACGTAAAGGTCCCTGCACACGCGATGCGACTGTACAAGAAGGTGTGCCGTGACATTACAACTTTACACCCTCTTTGCATATTTTTAAAAAATGGCAGCTCATAAAGAACAAGTTTAATATGCAAGCCACTTTTAGATGTTGTCCCGCGACTTATTTTTTGTTAGACCTGTAGAGTATCGCAGTGCCCCAGGCCGAAATGCCCATTGGTTTATGAATTGCTGATTATGCGACTACTAAATATATAGGCATCGACGTTTTTTTTCCCAGTCTCCACGGCTTTTACACCAAAAGGATACAGAGAAGTCATCATATATTGAAATCTCACTAGTACACTTAGTTATTTGCAGAAAATGTATCAAGAAAACGATTATTTATTAACATAAACCATTATGTATCTTACTCTTATGCAGTATTTGATAGTTCAAAGAAATATATATGTAGCATTATGTACTTCAACACGATTATAAAATTTGTGTTCAAAATTTTACCATTTCATTAAACAGTATGTTATCTTTATATTATAAAATTTTATTAGAATTTATAACATAACATTAATAATGCTCAATTACGTGACGTAAACTATAAGAATATTCGACTTAATAACTTTTTAAAAAGTACACTTTCCTTCCACAGCATCCCATCAAAATTTGTTCAACCTATACACAAATAAGCAGAGATATGGACACAAACATTTCAAAAACACGTGTTTATTTAAAATGCCATGTCAAGAAAATAAAAAAGTACTACTTTATAAATTTATATCGTATTGTTTTTAGACAGCGCAGTCAATATATTGCCTTATTGAATACCGAAGTATTTTTACTGGAGCTTATAATAATATTATTATCTGGAAGATTGCCATGCTCCATATCCTTTTACAACTAGCCCAATCACTGGTACAATTGAAAGATTATACGACCCGGTTTGAATAGTATGAACAGGACTTAATTCTTCGTATTATATTACCTAAGGGCTTAAGGCCAGTTCATTAAGAATCGTTCAATCATCTCTTAAGGAAAGGCAAGAATTCGCTCGGACGTATTTTATTTTTACTTGATGTTTTTTCGCGTCGGCGTAAAGCATTATAAATCCTTTGCTAGCACATGAATATTACGTTTGGCTAATTAAACGAACGAGCTTCAAAACTTTCTCACGGCGAGATTACACTCGTTATGTATAACACGAACAAAGAAGCGCATAACACTTCCAACATTTACGCAATCGCTGCCATTTTGAAGGAATTCGTGATAAAATCAAACGTATAGTGTTTAATGAATACCTAATCTTTTATACGCATTGATTAACGATATTAGGATATACTAAAACAATTTGTTATGATACATTGCACATTGGTTTTGACATATTTTTGTAATGTGTAAATCTTTAAAAATCGATGTTAATGTCGACCTTCGTCGACCGAACGCAGTAAAACTTGTCATTAATAAATTAAGCGTTCCAATTTCAAATTTGTTTGTTACAATTCACATGCGCGCAGGAGCACGTATACTATTAAGGGTACCTACTCGTAACATTCATGGATTAACTAACATGTATTAGGCTCACCTTCTATTCCATGGTGGGACGTACGAGTAAACATTACTGGTGGGATGTAACCTAAATGGGAACGTAACTTAAAAACGTAACATGGAATTGTACTACACTCCTCTGCTTACTCCTTCCTGGTTTACAGGCGTATTGTTACGGTTTTTATTCTTCTAGTACTTAAAATCGACTCGCTGCCTGACTCAACTGCCTCGTTGGTCGAGTGGTTGCAAGCCCGACTGCCGATCACGAGGTCCTGGGTTCAAATCCCGGGTAGGGTACTATTGGATTTTTCTAATTTAGAATTTCTAGTAGTGACTCATAGTCTGGATGTATGTCCGGTGTATGGCAATAGGCTCACCACATATTCCACTGTGGGACTTAAACGTAACTGGTGAAACGTGGGGGTGTACTATACTCCTCTGCCTACCCCTTCGGGGCTTACAGGCGTAATATTACGTTAGTACTTAACATGGAGAAACGAAATATTCCTTATATGTAGCAGGATATTTCTGAAAAATGTTTTTTATATCTATAAAATCTTCTTTATTACTTTGTTTTACAATCGTTGTTTAGTAAAACTGTGTAATTTAGCTTAAATAACAGAGACATAATTGAACTAATCAAACATGTTATTTATTAAGAGATTGTTAAATAATTGTGGACAAGAGTGAAACAGACACAATTAAAAGATACATCCGATCTTAATTTTATAGTAATATCCACGTTTCCCATTCACCACTTAATGTACGTCGACTCTATAAAAGTAGAGTAAAGCGTCGTTAAAGCTATTTGCGGTGATAACTGACGTTTACTGTTTTAGTCTCTACGATGAAGATAGTGTATTAAGGCTAGAAAATAAATTATTTATGTATTAATCACATGTACATACTTTTATTAACTGGGTTGAAATGGCTTTAACCCAGTTCAGTGGTTACAAATCGTGTGACTACCATATCGTGAGGGCAATTATAGAGATATTACATAGCAACTAATTAATAAAATGAGCCTTCTCCGAGTTTCACTTTAAGCTGTTCCAGACATTAATTGTCATTTCCTGCTATGCGATTAGACATTCCCATTTAGTGGCAAACGGACTATTAGCTGTCGAATATCTGTCTAAGATCTGATTTACAGCTTTTACAGATCTAACTATACTATGGTCCTATTCCATATCCATTTTGGATAGGTACTAGTCGGTAAATTTCGTCGCTTTGGGGAAATATAAAGCGTTCCATTACCGTTAATTTTTGACTTTCTTTCTTTGATCTTTCACCTTTTGAGGCTGTTAAGACTCTTGGGGAAGCCGTGTAAGATTTTTTAATGGGTTCACTAACCTAGACATTACAAATTAGAACAAACACAAGTATATGCTACTTTCCAAAAACTGAATTTTTTTAGTGATAAGTCCTTCTAGAAGTGAACACAACATGCATAAAAAAAAATTTTTTTTTATTACACTTCAGAAATACAAAGTAAATTCTTAAAAAGTAATAATAATAATAAAAGCTAAAAACAATATAGGTACTTAAAGATAATAAAGACAAAATTAACTTATATATGTAGCTACTTAACCGGTATTATTCGATTTTAGTGAAATATTTTTTAATAAAAGCGTTAGCTTTATTTTTCTTCGTTTACACTTCGCATTGGTGCAACGTGGTGATACATGGGAAACACACAAGTTGTGATAAGAAGTCAATGATTCGTAAACATACCTATCTCTGAACAGTATCTGTCTGGTACAAGAACGGGATCCTCCAAACACTTTATTGAGGAAATTTACCATTTTTTTACGATTTACATATGTATGTTATCTTAACTATGTAGGTATATATGAACGAGTACCTTACAAATTAGATGAAGATATTATGTTGATAAAAATAAACAGTCAATAAAACGTGCGTAGAGGAATCACTTATTATATGTATATATGAAGCGTGAATAACCTAACTGTTAATAATAGTAAGGAACGAAAACATGCCCATGATAATATAATTGTTCCATTTAACGCAAAGGCCGAAGTACATACATACATACATATGTATATGTGTATGTATGTATATAGTTATTCGTCAGCGGGTGATTGTCGACACAAATGCGTACACGTTCTCCAACACACGCCTGCGGCCGCTGCATCTTATATTTTGACATTAGACGTAGTGTGTCTGGTCACCATGTGAACTATGTGGAATTTACGGACAAGTCTTATATTATTTTATCGCAGTGTATTGAACGTAACTAGTGGAAAAGAGAGTGAATTAAACTCCCCTGTCTATCCCATCGGGAATTACAGGCGTCATTGTACTTTTTAAAATTAAAGAATACCTCTGCGCTAAAATGTGTAGGTTTTCATATGAGTATATTTTCTTTAGATTTAGCAAGTCTTATTTAGGTTTTTAAAAATGCTTTCAAAATTAAAGACATGCGTGCTAGATATTGAACGCGGACCTCCAATTTTTTTAAAATTCTAAGCAAATATATCAATAACCTATCACGGCTTAGTTATAATATTGAAACAAATTAAAAGTATGAAACGCAATGGAATTTTCCAGTCCGTCACTGACAATATTATTAATCAAATATTTAGTGTAAATTATCAAATATAATCCAATCGCATCATAACTGACAATGGAAAGTAATTCGCAACAGTAACACGATATGTATCAACCGGCTTGACATATTAAAATATCCAACATAACGCAAACACCTGGCAACACCGGGCACGACCGCAACGTCTCGCAAACGGGCTCGTGTGTTGTGTGCCGTACAATTACTACCGAGATACAGGCCCTTCTCAATTTTCATTTATCAATCTAGCGGTTCTCGGACAAGATTGTTGCTGCTATCACGACGCGATCCTCACCTAGCACCTCCGATCGAGATCGTGGTAAGTGTGCTGCGGCCTGTTATTGCGGACCGGCTGAGCGTCGATCGTGTGCCACCCTCGCTTCAATTTCGTGTACGATATCAAATTAGTTAGCTATTTCCACGCTTAGTGCTAACTATATTTTATTACATAGAATTATTTAGCACATTCAATACTAGGGTTCCATCATCCTTATTATTTTATTAGCCACTCCAGGTCGCTTTATGCGTAGGCAGACAGCCCCGCTGCCAGGTACTTGAAATAAATTCGAAGATTGTGTCTATTGATTATAAGTAAGTAAAATTACGTATCAAGACATAATTTCTATAAAGTTTTATTATGAATACATACTTATACCATACCAGGTCCCTTACGAAAAGGCAGAGAGCACTAATTGCCAACCATTTATATCTTTAAAGATCTGACGTGCTTCATTGACCGCATTGGATGTTAGCTAATGTAATCAAAATGTAACAATCATTTACCGCGCTAAATAAAACGAAAGCATTGACAATGCAGTATTTCTTCCACGTCAACTGCGCTAGTGTTAGGGCTAGATAGAATTTGCGAGCTAAGTGGCTCCGCAGCTCGACAAGCGTTAGTTGTTTTATATAATTACCGGAGCTGTCCTCCCTCGGCCGGCCTTGGGTTTCTCTCTAATGGCCGCGCCATCGTTCAAACCGTGCCAGTTCTGTGACGGCAACATGGGTTCATTAGCGCTATCACACCGGTCCGAACCCACCCGATATCGGAAGGATGTAAGCGTCCACTATCTTCCAACGCTTTTAGCGCGGAGATTTCTTTTCAGATGGCCGTACGTTACGAGCTGACGGCTAGTATCGAGAGCGTCAATAGAGCCTTTATCGCTCCACTTCGAATAAACAAACCAACTTACATATCTAACGCGGATAGGTGCCGCGTTTCTATGTACGAAGTTGCTGGCAACGTTTTGAAGTATTAATTCTCATTAGAAGCAAAGTGTCGTTAAAAAGTCAAGTCATGTCATTTTCTAATCGGAATATTATATACTGGTGTAAGAGGTAGAATCCTATACCAGTAGTGGAAAAAGACCAGATTTGTGCAACTTTAAAGTAAGTATTTGCACATCAATTACATATAGGGAAAATATTTTGATAACGACTGTTCGCAAAGACACCCAAATATTTATTGAGTGGGTTACCCCGGGTACTCTCTTTGAGAGGTTGTAATAAAAAGTATTCTAAGTATCCATCCGGAGTTGAAACTATAGTCAAACCTAAAATCAAATAATCATTATTTAGGAACACCTACGTACTCATCTAATGGTATTTAGTCTTAAAGTTGCGAGGCTCCTTTAAGTGTGAGAATTATGAGTGGACATTCTATTGACCTTAATGCACACATCAGTATATTAGCGTATGTGATTGTTAACTACAATATACGCACTTGTCGCAAAATTATCTTATATGTTCGCAATATAGTTTGTTTCTTTAATGGAACTGTAAAGTTTCTAGACAAAAAAGTTCTATCATCTGAAGTGACGATTTAAAAAAAAATAACGGAATTTAGAATGGTATCTCGTTTATACATTAATATCATTTAGGTATACAGTTAAAGAAAACAAATTAGTATTATGTTTAAATCATTAATCTCTATTAATGGAGTCAGAAATTTCATAATGGTATTTGTGTTTACATAAAGAGAGTGATGAGAGTACAAAAAGCACGTAAGGTCTAAAAGGATAAAGATATAAGGCATTCAGTGCCCTGCTCTGTCTATCCCGTGAGGGGCCTCACGTGACGATATAAAAACATATTTAAAATCAAAAGTACCACTTGGAAACAAGAATGTCAGAGTGGCACTTAATAGATAAGTACTAGCAGCTTTAACTGATATCATTCACGGATGTAATTACATTTAATACGGAAAGATGTTTATTAATCCAGTTGGCTAAATATGAAGGGCAAAGAGTTATAAATGATACTCGTCTAGAAGCGACATGGACACATTCCCGTCGATCCGCCCGACGCCGACGCTTCGGAAGGAGTGAAATCGCGACACGACGCGTAAAACTGTCACGATAAGAATCGATTGTGAGATAGAGATCGCCCCTCGATCGGCCGCGCACAGCCGGACGACGCTCGCCTGGTCCAGGCCATCCCGCTCGATCTAGCCTTCGAATGCGACCATAATGAATACGACATAACGCTGCAATTTGCTGCCTACATACTATACCAATATCGAGCCGCAGTCGTCTTTTTTCCTTTACATTATCATTTTGCTTGTATTAACTACTTTTAGCTACAATTATTATCTTTATTATAAAAATACATTAATTGTCTTGCAAGAAATCCATTTAACGTGGTCTCACATCGATCACGTAAGTAGTATATACTTGATTGGTGTAGGTATACAAAAGAAATTTTATTGTTCTGTGTTATTACTTGTGTCTCACTAATCAATAAGATAATAAAAAGACAAAATAAACATGACACAATTGGTGCGAGTGGCAAATCCTACGTATTAAGAAAATTTTTTTAAGTACAAGTCATTGGTTAACAAAAATAAACAAACAATACGTTTGCAATGTTGGAAGAAATAATTTCTGTACTTACTATTGTAAGGACCTTTACGAATTACCTGATAATTGACTAATTCAGATCCAGGCTTATGACCTGCAGTCCACATATCATAACGAGATTGCTGCATCGCTGAAAACTAGACAGCAAGCACAACGAGAAAGAATTTTCATTATTGTGTTAAAAAATATGTGTTTCAATAAAATAAGCCTGTTTCGTCGCGCCCTTTAAATTGTAGGAAGCGGGTGATTTGCATGACTTGGGATTTCAATGCAATTGTAAAGATATTATATAGATTCAAATCATTTTCTAAAACTGAATACGCATTGGTATAATCTAGTCATTGGAAACAGGTTCCGAATTTAAACCATTTATGGTCTTATAGGAAGCATCAATGATGAAGAAAAGGGCGCAATAATGTAGGTACATGTAACCATGTTTGGGGTGTCCACGGCAGGAGCAGGGTCATTCACTCGCGCTGTCCAATTTATATAGATTTTTTCCCAGGTGTAGTGTTACGGCTATAAAATTCAGTTTTTGTTGGGCGGGCGCATGCTCGGCTAGATCTCCCGTCGCGAGATATGTTGATTTACGTTTAACGCGCGTGACCCCTCGTCGGAGCCGATCATAGACTCGATAGACGATTCGAACTCGCGCTCCCAACATATCGGCAGATCGCACTCGTGCCGATGCATCTCGGGAAATATTTCGCGGTGCATAGGTAGCCGCGCCGGCCGCGCGCCCGCAGATTCGTAGATTTCTTTGTGTTTCACACGATTCACTTGCACCGCTAATAGAATCTAGACCCTAAATATCATAAATTTCAGTATTGGCGACTGCGTTCTCGATTTCATCTCGCTTGTGCCCGTGTAGATTTACATCATTTGCAATGAACGTGGATACCCGTGCGCCGTAAACCGCCTTAGTTTAATGATTGGATGTTCTGTTTCTGTACTTTCGTGTTAAATATCAAAACAGCACTTACCTACGTTTACATTACATTACTATTTTACTAACATGTCTGTATTTCGCGAAGGGGTAGGCAGGGGAGTGTAGTGCACTCCCACGTTTCACCAGTTACGTTTAAGTCCCATGGATTAGGTTGAGAGTCTATTGCCATACACCGGGCATAAATCCAAACTACGAGTTACTGTTATGAATTTGAATTTAGAAATATCCATTAATATCTACCTAACCCGAGAATCGAACTCAGGATCTTCTGCTCACCAGTCGCGTTTGCAAACTGCAAGTAACAAGGCTGTCTCATACAAAATATTTAAAATAATGCAAAAATAATCTGCAGAGTGCCAATAATGTAGATCAATAGTACGGTTTCTCACAACGTCTATTCCAGCTCCACAGGCTGTACAAGTTATAGCTGCTTATTCTGTCCTAATTATTTACACCGCGGCTGGGCCCGGTCGAAGCTTATTACAATTAACGCAAGACACAACAATGAAATATTGTATGGAAATGTCGTACAACACTACATTAAAATTGCTAAAGCTCGCTATGAAATCTGAGACAATCTATGACCTTTAAAGCTGTAACTGCTATCGGATTCAAGCGAAACTTGTTCCTAATATGTATGTCACAAACTGTGTTTGAAGGTATCAATGAAAAAAAATCGAATATATTTTGTAATGCTGAGGAGTAAAAACGGCGTTTACGTTACTATTACATATACAAAATATGTATAATAGTGTTTGTAAGTCTGTATAAAAGTCGTGCTGTGGCTAATTTTATAAATTCAAAAAACGAACAACATAAAGACCAGTACATCTATATCATAATAATGCAAAAACTTAAATTAACCGAAATTATCACGCGGAGCTTAACAAAACATTAACCCTTTAGATAACAATCTGTTAAAGAGCAGATGCGATAAACATAAAACGAAAACGAAATCTGGGAAGTAAATCTACAAGAAGGATATTTTTAAGGCCCATAAAGTGAAAAAAAAAAACATGTTAAATTTTTTATCTAACGAGTACATCAACCGTGTAAATTTCTTTTAATTCTTATTTTCTTGTTTTTTGAAAACAGTTATAACGCTAATTCATAAACATTAACACCATGCGTTTATGTCATACAGTTTGACAAACAACTTACTTTATATATAGTTAAGTAATATTTATAATTAACTTAAATTCTATTTTAATACTCAATTTTCCTGTAATTTTTATACCAATGTCAGGCCACAACTCAATCATTATATAAAAAAACATTAATTAAGTCTCAATTATTAGGGTACAGTTATTCGATTGTAAATTATTTTGGCAATGTTACGATGGTCCCATCCCATATGCTATTGTTTTGATAACTGCGAATTACATATATTTCGGTGGACACAAAAAGAAGGTGTACAATTTGAAGATATAAAAATAATGGTATAATAAAAATAATGAATAATAGCCATGCAAAATACAAACTGCCCAAAGAGAGCACAACCACGAACGAAGAATTTTCATATTTATGCAAATCTTTTAGAAGTCGAGAAAATTGCAAATAACACCCTGCTGTGCGTTCGAAAATAAATTTATTGCCGGGTAAAAAATATGATTTTTTTATTCATTTTTAACATTAAATGTGATTTATGAAACTTTATTACAAATTGATTGCTTTTTGATTCTTCAGAATATAGCAATTACTAAATAAAAT
>DWDT01000749.1:0-18836 GCA_018245595.1 Microceris scylla
TAGTTTTAAAGATTTAAGCAAACAAAGGGACATAGGGACAGAGAAAGCGACTTTGTTTTATACTATGTAATGATATACACGAGTACCTATTGTAATAAATTCCAGATGAAAATATATAAAATTAATAAAATTATTCGCGGTAGACGTGCTTAATAAATATGAAGGCGATATTAAATTAAACTAAAACTAGTTACGCGCAGGCTAGCAATGTAATAACCGGCTTCGTAATTTTCTGCGCGGAAGCCAATTTCCGCAGTGAATATTGATACTTCACAGAGCCGGGGCGAGTCGTCTGGTGTTAGGACAAAAAAAATTGGCGTTTCAGGTGACAAACGCCGGCGTTATGCCCGTTTGATTCCAACTCATACGAACAGACGTACTTTTTGACTTTTCGTCACCTAAAGGTTTAAAAGTGCCATGGATAATAAGCTTAAATATTTAGGCATTAAATTTCGTTTTTATTTATACTTTAAAAATTAATTTAACGTTAAATGAATACGTGGTTCTTGATCCGCGTCACTAAATGCTCAAATAAAAAAGTTCTTACAGTAAAATTTTTGAATCACTAAATTTTATAATCCCTACTAATATTACAAATGCGAATGTAAGTTTGTTTGCTACGGTTTCATTTCATAAGACATGTTATACAATTAATGAATATCTAGCTGACAAATGTATTTGACCACAAAGTTGACAATTATAATTTGTAAAATTTGCATTTTAATTAATCTACAAGAGCACATTACATCATTAATAATATTTTTTTAAATAACTGCAATGGGTTAAATGTATAAATATATAGTTTTATTGACGATATATTTTTTGATGTTTTGCACGCCAACCTTGACAGGATTTAATGACTAAGTTTGTTTGTAACACTTAATCCCATGTACCTAAATCCAGCAAATAAAGCATTTGTATTTGTATTGAATATGTCTATCTCCTATAAATAACCCACAGTAACCATTTTTCTCTTTCACATGTTACAAAACAAGAATGGGTTATTTACGAAGCTATTTTAAACCATACGGTATTATTTTCCATGCAATAAAATACTTTAGTTACGTTTCGTATGTAATATACATAGATTAAAACAGCCCTTTACAGAATATCATTAAAATGAAAATTTTAACAGATAGCAGAGATTTAAAATGCGAGAGCAAAGAAACAGATTTTTAGGCGATACGAGATTCGCCGGGTCAGCTAGTTGTATAATAGTTTTTACTTGTACATGACACATTACAGCCAACCACGTCGAAAATTCATTCCTACGTGGTATGTCGAAAGGTGTAAGATGGTGGCAGTAATTATTAGTCATTTAGTAATATCGACATAACGTTAGTTGTACATCAAGGTTGTTACTTCATCGCACTAGGTTATAAAATATAGATGTGTAATTTGTATGTATGAGAAATTCAATAGTAGAGTAGACATGGCATAACGTGTTTTATTATTCAACACTTAAACATAGTCTTCTTTTTAATTATTATTATACTTCTTTTTAATTATTATTATCTTGATTATTATTGTTATACAAATTACTATTAGGTCTTTTTGAAACATGAAATGGCCAGTGGTAGGTCATACACTGCTGTCGTGTATTATAGGCCCATCCGCTATTCCACGCGACATATAACATACTAGTTGAAAAGTCAGGGAACTACACTTCTCTGCTTATACTTTTAAGCGTGACGTTACATTATGATACTAATCGAAGGATAAAGGAAACTTTAATCTGATTAAAGACACGAACGCAGACAGATTTGATGCCAGTACAGGCACAACAAGGTGGCTGTAAATCTGTATCAAGCAACCATCAGTATCTGCGATGCGTCTGCTCAGTTCGTACCAACATTCAGTCCAGAGGAAATATTATTGTACGTTGAAAGCCATTTTTACCGAAGACAAAAGAGGTAGAAAATTCCCCCGACTAAATAAAGTAGCCGCTTTATGGATGCAAAATTAGATTCTTCTTCCTATTCAGAACATTTACTACGTACTAAGTTTTCTATTATAATTAGATTTCTGTTCTGCAAAAGATGCTTTTAAAGGGAATGTAACGAATTCAATAAAGTATTTACAGTAAAATGCTACAAACAACATTTCAAGTAACAAGAATATTCGTGTTACTGAATCTAAACACGCTTTCTAGCTTACGTTATGTTACCCCCATTCTATTTGTTTACTAATAGCATTTGCATAAAAATAAGTAAACATTATTACAGTAATAACAAAGAATGTATGCACTACGTTATGTTAAAGAGAATAAGTAAGCAAAATGCTGAACTCAAACAAAACCATTAGTTTACTTCGTAATGAAACTTAGTGCATAGAAGCGTGGAGCGCCGTAGGTACTCGTAGCGATCTCGTAGCTCATGTAGAGTTTTTAAAATATGTTACATTAACTAATTCATTAGCACTTTCATGTTAAGGATTGTAATGAAATTTCGTTAAACGACATTAATAATGTTATCGAACGTTATTTTTAGGATTTACATTATCGAATCTAGAAACTTAGCTTTACTATAATATATTCCAAGTATTTTAATTATCACAAACAACTGTCTGTTTAATGAGGAACAACTACAAAATAATCAATGTTGCGCCAATGTTCGCGTGTTTGTTTTCCCGCTTGAAGCATATGGTCTAACACTTTAAGCGTATATGTAATTTACATTGCTAAATATTTATAACAATTCATGATAGTTTTCGAATGTCCACAAGACATTTTTTTGTGTAGAAATATTACGTATGTTTTTTTTGTCATGTATTTAACTATCTATCCAACTATATTTAAAGTGAGACCGTATATAGCTGACAACTATAATAAGCCGAATCCATGGATGACAAATTTATTCCATGATTGACATTATTGTAATATGGAACCACTAAACAGAAACTACCGCTAGGAGGAACAACTGGATGTATATTTATATATACCTTTAAATATAGTATACCTTTAAATATACATAAGGTACATACTCGCTTTCTGCGTAAAGCGTGCTAGCTAGCACAAGGGTCTTGAGCCGAAAACCCTCTTTAGAAAGCCTATGTCCAGCCCTGGACTGAGATAGGCTGATGGTTGTAAGACTTTAATTAAACGCGAGGCTATCGCTATATAGAATAAAAATGGAACGTCAGTTTGTGTTTCAAGGCGGTATTAATAAATAGATCTCGTTGAACAATGGTAGCCGGTGCATATAAACAGCGGGCGGACGTAGGGACTGCAAACTGATTACGTTGGTGACGGCGCTGATTGACAATGTAACTGCGTAGTGTTTATTAAGGGGTTGGCGGCGCGGCTCCTCGCATAAATCATGCGCCAACGAGTATATATATGTACGTATACGTAGTTGAACTTGACACAACAAACAGATATGTATATTACCACCTGCAACGCGTTATCGTTTTAAAAACGAAACTAAATGCGATCAAACACAATCTAGTGCAAGCGGTATAAGAAAATATTATTAACTTCTATTTCAGTTATTTATTTTCAATTTATATCTATACTAATAATATACAGCTGAAGAGTTTGTTTGATTGTTTGGTCATTTGATTATTTGAACGCGCTAATCTCAGGAAATATTGGTCCGATTAGAAAAATTATTGCAGTGTTAGATAGCTCATTTATCAAGGAAGGCTATAGTCTATATAACATCACGCTAGGATGAATAGGAGAGGAGCAGCAATAAAAAATATTGCGACAACGGCAAAATTTAGAACTAAAAATATCGTATAAACAGAGGTACATTAAAAAAAGGTTCTTTGTATTAAAAACACTTTTATGTTTTCTTAATTGATTTCTAAATAAAAAAAATGTGGTACATATATACATAAATAAAGAAAAGACCACGTAAATAGAAATGGCCCTACATAATGAACAATACAAAAATATGACTTGTACGCGACCACAAAACTCGACTACTATTTATTATATTCTAATAAATATACACAAGCAACATCATTTACACATACGAACATACAAATTATAATAATCACAAACAAAAAATGCAAGACAGCAGCGGTGACACGAACACAAAATGTAAGCAAGTTTAGTCGTAATTGCATAAAAGCGAGGACAAGACAACGGCTATACGGCGTTCGATTATTCAGGTCACAAAACAGCGACAAATAAGAAATGCGATGTTAAAGACGTTTGAAGTGATAGAAATTCAAGATGTATTGAATTTTATATTCCCTCGAAATCAATATGTAGGTGTCGGCTTTATATTTTACACGAGCGCTTTGTTTTCAGTCTAAGTAAAGTTGCTTTACGTAAATGATACCTAAACAAGGTGTTGAATATGTTTACGCGCTTTCTATTTGAAATGTATTATTAAGAAAATATAAATAAATACACACAGATAATATAAATAATAAATTATAAGTTTTTGGTTGTACGAACGTAACAACACACCCATATTCCCCGAAGGAGTAGGCGGAGAAGTGTAGTACACTCCCATGTTTCACCAGTTACGTTTGCGTCCCATTGCATAGGTGGTGAGCCTATTACCATGCACCGGGCACAAATCCTGACTCTGAGTCACTACTAGAAATTCTGTATTAAAAAAATCCAATACTACCCGAGCCGGAATTTAAACCCAGGGCCTCGGAATTTAAATCGGCAGTTGCGCTTGCAACCACTCGACCAACGAGGCAGTCTGTGTCGGGTCGTGTTTTACATTGCACATTTAAACAACCAAACTTATTTTATTAATTTGAACATGGATATGGTTAGAACTTAGAAGGCGAAATTGACGATTCTTGTTTTTATGTTTCCCTTTTTTTTAACCGTTATAACACAAAAAGTATTATTATTTCGAGAATGTAATTCTTGCAACTGAAGATGCCCTATTAATAAAATTCTCGTTAAACACCTCTGAAGTAATCTATCTTAATTTCATTTATTATTTTTTTACACAACACAAATGAAGGACACAAAGAGACCGGGAACGCTTAGTAACGAATTACATATTCTCAATAATGCAACCGGCACAATTCAATTGTAATACCAACTAAAGTAGAGTACCGACAAAATTCTAAGAACAAAAAAAAATTTGGTCAATTGGTATAAATATAATAACTTTTAGGCGTCATTTACAGGATTCTGATGTTGTCCTTACAAACACCCGACTCCATCTGTACTTATAACATTGTCCGGACTTTAGTGCAAACAGAGTTGTTAGTTAGGAACTTTTACTGTAAAATCGTTGGTGAAAAGAGCCGTACGCGCGAGGGACTCTTCGACCCATGTTATCGACCTTTAAAGTGACTGCACGGATGCCCACTTTCGTGAGCACATTATGCACACAATACAACATGGACACTGTGTTTTGCGATCGTTGCAATCCATTTACACACATCTCGATTATAAATTATAACAACTCTACCAATTTAAACCGTGCAATTTATTATGTATTACATAAGAAAATAATTAAATGACAGCAGTATTAATATGATATACAATTATTATAAGCATATTTATACATACATACTGCACTAGATTAAGACTGGTTAAACTTTAACAACGTAGCAAATAACCAATCTTATTCATTTCTATATACATAATTTTCCGAAATACTAACAATAATAATAAAATACAATATATTGACGGAATGATCATACATACATATGTATATATGATAAAAAAAAACGTAACTTCACGCCTGTAATCCCCGAAGAGGTATGATGATTATATTTATATGTGAAGATGAAATAATGCATATGTACGTAAATTTCCCTCAGGGGGGTCTATGTTCAACAATGGACTCGGACAATCTGATGATGTCTACAATGAAATAGTAGCTACTAATGACAATGATAAATTTATGTCATAAAATAACATCTCGGCTGTATTTCCACGAATTACAGGCAGAGAAGTGTAGTACTCCCACGTTTCGCCCTGGTATGCATCCGTCCCATGGTGTAGGGTGTGCGCCTAAGCATACTAATGAAATAATACATGTATATACGCACCCTTAAGTAGAGTCATTAGTAGCGGATGAATTTTCGTCGTCTTCATTGAAAACAAAAACGATGTAAAGTATACTGAACGCGGTGGCGGTAACAAAATTACGATGTCAATACGAGTATTATGAACTTATTCCACTGAACATGTTCCTAAAATTTAGATTTGTTGCATTCAACAAAACTTCGCGACCGCGGTAAATACGGACACCTTAAGCGACCGCATATGCAATAATTCGCTTGCACACGTTCAATGTTCAACGTTCATGTCAGTGAATTGTATTGAAGAGCGCATTTTTGTTTGACACTGCTGTATCGACATATTTGTACAACATTATACACAGTTAACGGATTGTAGTGACGGATCTAACTCGAAATTAAGGTCGTTAATATGAAGCAATTCGTTTTTATTATCATTATCGCGCCTGGTCCGTTGCGGGTTAAGCAGAGAGCACTCAATTCCAAAAATATCTGTGTAGTAATTTTTTATTATTATCATCGCGCCTGATCCGTTGCGGGTTAAGCAGAACACTGAGTTCCAAAAATATCTCTGTAGTAATGGAAGCATAAATTAACTTTTACCCTATTTAATTTAAAACAAGACTGACAGTGTTAAAATATATTGGATACGAAGTCGACTCCGAATCTAAGGCTTACACCTCAACACACCAGCCTTGAGTACCTGTAGGGTACATCATTTAAAAATTACGAAAACGTATCACTGTTTTTGTCTAACAAACCAGCGACGCACCCTCGACCTTAATTTTATTTATAAAGCATTACATGAGTATAATGCATCACGAATTTTTTTTTTTCACTTTGTTTTATTTCACAATAGCTACTTATATGGTATAAAAAAAACCATTAAACCCTTAAATTTCTTCCGAATCATCTTTTATGATTTTCTAAAACGTCCCTAATTCAGTCGCTGCGTGCCTAAACTACGCTGAATCACAATCAATAAAATTACAATAAGGGACAAGTTAAAGTTTGAATTCAAATTTCGAATGCATAACAAAAACAAAGTTTAAATTCAAATTTCGAAAGCATAACATGAACAAGTTCACAATGTTCCTAAAATTTAGATTCGAACATGGATATAATTAAAATAAAGTTTATTTTTTTTTTTACAGACCACGTACCTTCACGTCTGATGAGGAACGGGATCAACGTTGAACTATTATCAACTGCACCAGCATCCGTCGGCACGAAACAGCGCGAAATTATAATAACCCGAGCACACGATCCAGACACGCCGGCGATTTGTTTAGGGGCCGTGTTGAACGGCTCGGGAACGATATATGTATATATACATTATATCACCATACGATTACAATAAAGCGATATATCAATGCAACGAGAGCATTTTTCGTTTCCGATAAATACACACATGCATTCGCTGCAACGAAAGGAACAGATTAAAAACCATGTCAGAGGTAACACTTGGTTCAATACAATAAAAGTAACATATTATGCTAACACGTATTTAATAATGGTATCACATTTAAAATACTTCAGCTATAATATTGATATATACTGTCACGCGTATTCCCAATAGAGATAGTAAAAGGCAAAAATTTCCACCGACCACGCACCTTACCAACTATCTCCTCTTTTATATCGTTGGAAGTCGTCATAAATGCAGGAAAACTTTCGAAAAGAAAGGCAACTTAGAGGACTTATGGCCTCTCATTAAGGTCTAATGTAATCCTGAACCTATTATAGGCACAATGGTAAACCCCTCATATTTAACATTTAAATAAATAAAAATAAGAAACAATTGCACCTTTCATCTCACAAAACATCTCATAACAGACAATCGCCACAAAAACGACAGCTGCATGCGCAGAAAAAGTAATTAAACAACGTATTATCAAAGGAAAGGCGGGTTGACAGATACGGGAAACCAGTGATAGTAGAATACGGAATAAAAGGAAGTATACTTGCTTTGGTAGATACTTCTAAAATGTATTAATATTAAATAGAGAATTCAATTTATGCATGATGTGATTTTCATATAATGAATTATAACGAAGTTCATAAAGCAATACATGCATCATTATACTACACATACACAACAGCATAACAGCCTGAGGCTAAATAGGTTGTAGGTTCTGGAAATTAACCTATTTCAATTACGTAGAAAAATTAATAAACCGTTTTAGTTTCAGTGAGAATTTCAGGCCGAAATTACATAAAAAAACTCCCAATTAATGATTTCAAGTGGTACAAATTTTACGTAAGCAATTAATTTCGAAAATTTTATAATCTGTCATGAAATGAAAAGCGCCTCTTTTCAATGAGTAATAACCGCTAAGTGATTGAATGAATCATTTTACACGCGGACCACCATGTCATGGCGTTATTGCTCCGGGGATGCATGTGTACAGAGCCCATGTGGGTGGGTGTGCCCCTGAGGGCTCCGACAGGGAACCCTAGGGTGAGACTGGGCCGCGAGCTGGGGGCTGCGCGGGGGGTTGTTAAGCTCTATTTATACAGAGAAGAACGGCGTGCGGGTCGCGCGGCTTTGACACGATCCATTTTGCCAATTACTTGCTAGTGAAACTGGACATTTGCATTAAAAAATCTTTTGACGAATTTATTAATCGAAACGGCCGGTGAGCTTCATATTGGAACGTCTGACGGTTATTTCGAATATCGAATGCATGTACGAGTATGTTACACGCACCGTCCAGCCCCCAATATGATATGTTCGTAACTTTATTAGTGAACCATTCGCCGGTCGCTACTCACTTGTGAAGTGCGAAACAAACATGTTTGCGTTCGATAGTACAATATTCATTCGCTCCTCTATAATGCATATAAAATGCAACGCCGTCCGACCGTTTTAACCTTTTCACTCTAAATCCATTCGTGTGACTTACATGTCTTCTATATTCCATTGTTATGTTTTAGGTGAATTTTGCTAGGACACAGGGCAAAAACTAAATAACTATTTACTAAAGCTATGGAGTTTATTTATTTTTTCTATGCAAAACCATGGAATAGAGAAAACAATATAAAACAAAAGGCTTCAAGTTAATGTAAAACAATGATAACCTTATGGGGATAGAATATAAATTAAAGAAAACATCTTGGTGCGTGACCATTTGATTCACACTAACTATCAAACTCAATACGCAAATACGCATTTCATACATTTCTCTAACACATCCAAAAAAAAGCCGATGTTAATGTCACAATTAAAATTTACCGCCAGAAGGAATCAAACATACAACTCAAGCATTCAGATTTTGTGAATTAAAATAAGACAAAGTCCATTTAAATCGTGATAGTGAAATCAATATTACAAAATTTACAATTGGATTATTCACAACGAACCCCGATAAAAGGATAAAAGTTATGACGACCTTAAACACCTCCCTTCAGTTATTATCCGTGAAGCCTATTCAACGTGAATCATACATGTACGTACGTAGCTGCACTTATATGCCTTTTACGAACAAGGAAGGGGTTGTCGGCTCTTTGTAGTCTAGAGAGATAAACCGATTTTTAATAACACAATAGTCCGCTTTAAGGAGAGGACACACATCTAATATGTTGTCAGCGCAATGCAGGTGAAATTATTCTCTATCCAATACATAGAGGATAGATGAAAATGGCAAAATACACAGTTGGATTATTGCGTATGCCAAAAAACATCTTTAGATTGCCAAGGACAAAAGTTAAATTGTTTTTAAGCATTCGCAAACATATGCATTCAAGGGGCAGTGTCGTATATCCGAAAAGGTGCGTTAACGAAATGATTTTCTGGCATGAATAAATTTTATTATTTACCATTATTATATGAATAACTTTTATTACCACGCTTCACGCAAGTCCATTACGGGATAGGCAAATAGCACTATAGCACAAATTAGGTACTATATCCTTACAGACTTCGTGTTTCTTCTACATTAATCACTCTCTTTATACATGCACGCCGGTTTCCGAAACTTCTCAACTCACCCCTCGTCCAGTATGTGACCTATTTAGTCAGAATAAACGAGTCTTAATCGAGGACCTTTTTAATGAGAAATTTACTGCAGATTCTCTTTATTTTGTTTAAACATCATTTTAAAATATCTAAACGTTTTTAAATACCATTTATAAAGGATACAAACGCACTCTTAGTTTAGTAACAAAGTAATTTAATGGGAAATAGACGCCATGGAATAATTAAAACAACTGTCTGTGCAATCAAATGGGCACTCCGTGCATTGCGTTTGTGCAAAAAAATTAAGCGGACCCTTATTTCCTTTATACCTTAAATATTATCTTTACATAGTTTTCGTTTCGTTCTAATTACTATACAATATCAAACTGTTTGATTAGTGAAGCTCTTTTTCAATTGTGTGTTGTTTTGAAATGTGTCAATTACAATAATATTCACATTCACAACCACAGTTAATATACCACTACATTCTTCCAAATTATCCATCACTTTAATAAAATAACAGTATCACATTTAAATTTTGGAACACATCTCATAAACATTCTGGCTTAATATTTAAAAACAAAATCAAAGAACAGACGTATCATCGTCGACCGTGGCTGGGCGGCTTACATCAATTGCAAATATTAAAGATTCAATTATTTAACATCTGAGATACTTAAATTGAAAGAGGATGTGAATACTTTGCACAAGATACTTAAAATGATGCGACAACAAGGTCGCGTAAATTACATAAAGTGAGGACATGCTCTTTAGTGTTGCCGTCCAGCTACATTAATGTGAGAATCAATCTTGTAGATTAATTTTGTATATACCGTGGCTGTCCCTACAACATTTTACTTAGAAGTGTACTACCCACTACAAACAAAGAGCAGATATCATATTTACGTAACCTTATCGCCTGTAATCCCCGTAGAAGTAGGCAGAGGAATGCAGAATAATCCCACGTTTCACCGGTTACGTTTACGTCCCACTATGGAATAGGTGGTGGGCCTATTGTCGTGCATCGGGCATATATCCAGACTGCGAAACACTACTAGAAAATCTAAATTAGAAAATCTTGTAGTGTTTGGCCCGGGAATCGAATCCGGGACCTCCCGATCGGCAGTCGCAATTGCAACCACTCGACCAACGAAGCAGTCAAGCAGATATCACATTTAAGCTTGAAAATCGTTAAAATTCCAGAAAAACCCCAGTCGAATAGTAGGTTTGAAAAATGCTTTTGTTTCTCATTGATCTCATTACCTTAAAGTCTAAAGAAATAATATTAAATCACCAATCTTGATGTTTTAGGACTTAAATCATTGTAGAATCACCGGATCAACATCAATTTCAAAATTCAACCGATAATTTGGACAATAAATTTGAGGCAAGTTCATTAGATACGATTTGTACGGGCATGAATTTGAAAATATACAACGGCTCATATAAAACAAGACTAAACAACAAGCGATATGTCTGTACGTACAGAGTCGAAATCAACCCAAACTACAACTATGAGATAAATATGAAATAACTGTACAAGCTACGTATTTCGTACGTATGAAAAATACATTTTAATTAGTCGATCTGCTATACACCTTTTTTATATATCTACCTGTACAGTAGGCGAACGAAGTTGTGCACGGATGTATAGTTTTATCCTCGAGACGTCGAAGCTAAGTTCTTGCAAGCGTCGGATAATCGATAGGGCTTTCTAATAAATTGACGGCTCAAATTGAACTACAGCGAGAGTCAAGCGCGCCGAATACTATCCTACAACAGCCCTGTAATGGAATCGTTAAGTAGAATAATAAGTTAGAGCCTTAACCTAATCTGGGGAAATAGACGTTATTCTCTCACATTAAAACCTTTCTTACTTATGTAAGTATATGTATAATGCTGTTTATTAAATATAGTATCATCTCTTCGGTACTATCTATCATCATAATCCTTGAAATGCAAATTGATAACGCAAACGTGTTTAAAAGAAAAACAAATTTCATATTAATAAAACGCAGGGTAAAAAAATAGTATTAAAAGAATAAAAAAAAATGGTATATTACACGACTGAGAAATTAATTTCTAAACTGAGAGCAGTCGGGCGTAAAACTAATGACGGAACGAGGGTATCTCAAAAGGGATGCAATGCAAAAAAATTGTCGGGATCTTATTACCACGGCGAAATTAATTAAGCAAGCAAAATACGGTGTTTATTACGTCCGAGACACTTCATCAAATAGGACTCAAAGGAGAAGACGTGCTCGCTTTTACCGGAATATGTGAATATTTTTATCAGGCGAATATCACTGTATGCGACGTATTTGTACAAGGAATATTACAAACATGAGTTTTTCTCTTATTTTGGACATGTTTAATTAACTACGGCAGACAGTATTTAATCTAAAAATGCTTGACAACTGCACAACTTTTGAATTCATAAACATATACACACATTGCTGTTTTTATTTTTTACATAGTGTAAAACCTAAATCGAGCATAAAACAGAATTAGTAATCACACACTGGCGTTACGGTTTTTTATTCACAGGACATACTTTGCGAATAATTGCACGCAAAATGTTGTTTTAGTACACATGTATAAAAAATCTGAAACACTAGATGTACTCATGCATCATTCATTTGTAATAATCAGCTCACACACCGGGCTTATTCTTATAATTCGTTGCATACAAATTTGCAAAGTGGACAATGACAAGACCGCCGGTCTGAATTGGAATAAACAATGAATAACAACATTTTGCGCACTGTGCGTAATACGAATACAGGCCTATTTCAGATACGGTGAAGTGATACGACTTGGTGTCGTATTTCTTATTTAGTGTTGTAAATGTTATTATTAAATTTATATAATGTAATAAAAAACAAATTGTACTTCAAATTTACAGCAACAGTATGAAATTATTTAACGAATAACATAAGAAACAATTTTATAACATAAGAATGTAATATAATATTTTTATATCATCACGACTGTATTCCCCGAAGGGACAGGCAGGGGAATGTATTACACTCCCACAATTCAGCAGTTACGTTCAACACCCACCCTGAAAAAGGAAGTAAGCCTATTGTTATACACCGGCTACATAAACTACTACTACGAATTCTAAGTCACAAAAGCCCAATATTACCGGACCCGAGATCGAATCCAGGAGCTCTCAGCAGTATTGTTAGCAATCTCTCAACCAACGGGGCAGTCAATTCATAAATACATTTTGTAATAATTAAACTTGACGGTTCTCTTTTAGTAAAATAAAACTAGATCCTTAAAATAGAATAGGTTAGAAATTTGCTCCATGGTGGCATATTTCCGTAAATAAAAAAGTGCGCCGGCTGAAAATTTAAACTGAACCACCTTCGCACCAGCTGCCAACACTAAAAGGTTCCCACAAAGGCGGAGGTCAATGTTTACATTAGGCGTATGCATTTAATCGATGCATACACCGACTCCCATACTACTACGCAGTTCAACTCTAAATAAAAATCCAAACCACTTTATTACTGGATTTTTTTAACCTAACACGTTTGAGAATGTAATTATTCGCAGTATATTCTAGCATTTATTACCAAAAATACTCTTTGGCCTATACTTAAATTCATTGCTGGATTCACAACAACAAAAATTACAGCGAACGAATAAAAAAATCCTGAATATTACTTTAGCGAATAAAAAAATCTTGAATATTACTTTAGTCTGTTGCGTTTGTCAGATAATCATAGAGATATTATAGGTATATTGTAGAGAGGGGAAGACATACCGGTGCCTGTAAGCGGCAATGTCCGACCGTTTAGAGAGAGAATCGATCGCGTCAACTATCTCTCTCTATCTCACTACGAACGCAACTCGCGCTAGCGGTATCTGTGCGTACGCTAGTAGAGACAGATTGTTAAGCTCATTCGCTTTCTTTTTTTGCGATGGACGCTTTTTAAGCTGGCTCCCCTAATCTGCGTATAATATCTACGCAGATAGTAAGCTTCAAAATGTATTGATATATGTATAGAAATGTACATACATATGTTCAATTTATCATAGTTATTAATCGGAAAATATTAAAAAATAGCCAATAACAATGTTATTTAATAATAATAGAGAATAATTCGCAACGAATTATAATCAAAACGCATTATATTCTAGACGGCAAATTTATAAGTTATATTAATTTAATATAGCTTTATTATAGTAAAATACTACAAATAAGGCACTAACAAATATAAAATGGCGGGAATCCAACTGACCGTCCGCTACGCAGCAGTGTCATTTCTTTTTTTTCACAATACAAATTAGAAAATAATCACCAAAGACATAAGTGTCAAGAAAGTGGATTTATTTAACATAATAAGTATAATATAATATTATAGGATATTTTATTTAAGTTATAACAAGTACAAAAACAATTTCTTAGAATTTGTAAACATAATATGTATAATTTATTTAGGTAACATATTTAATATGTGTAACACGTTCATTAACATTTCGATGTCTGATGGATTGGATAACAAATGGGAAATGTCGCGTGTGTTAAGTATCGCCTTGTTTCATACAATTGAATGCAATGTTCAGAGCAAACCGCGGCGGTGCGCGGCACCGTGTGGTATAGCCTCAGAATCTACTTTATTTGTTACATACAAAAGGGTGTGAAAATATTTATTGATGATTTTGTCTAGAAATTTTGAAATAGAAGGCATTTCTTCCTATTTACATAAGTATAATTTTTATTTTTTAAATTACGGAATTTACATAAGTAGACAGTTGGACATCAGTTTATTAATGAATTTCTGTTTTTTCCCACCTTTTTGTAGAGCCGCGAAGTATTCATAGTGTAACTAGTATAACCTTTAGCTTTACTTCGAAATGCTCAACAATAACGATGCATTTTGTACCTCGCTTCGTAAAATAAATGGTAGAGTTTAGCTCGACGGATGAACTATCAAATGGCAGCCAGTTCGTCTTGCAGCCCTTTGAGTTTACCTCTTTTTGTATAAATAAAGACGTTTAATATAGAAACGGACGAAATTGGATGTCGTTGTAGTACTTGAAGCGTGAGAGAAAGCAATATGTAGTTAATTATGTACATCTTTAAAGTCGTTTAAAGATTTTTAGACTGTGTAGCTAGAGTTTAATTTCATTCCCCGTACTACTATTCCTTGCAAAACATTGATGAACATATCAAAACAATATTATTAAAAAACACAACAAGGAGGATTTCATTGAAAGCAGTTGGAGTGGAAGCACATACACATTTTCGAGTCATACAATGTCACAACTACATATTATGTCTGTGTTGTGTTCAGAGCCTGCAAGGTAATATAGAGATGTATTCATTAATACACGGGACTGCCTTTAATTCCTATTAACATTAATATCTCAAGATAATTGACACATCACCATCTGATGCCATGCTAACAGAGTATGTAAGTATTTGAAGAAATATTTTGACAGACAAACACTTAGTAAACACTCCAACTCTGTTCAGAAATGTTTTCCCTCGGTAGGAATCGAACACGTAATCACCATGTTTAATAGTCAATTGACAAACCACTGAGCAAATGGGCAATTCAAATAATCCCTATTGAGCTATTTGCGTACGTTGTCTCCCAATCAAAACCTCAAGCATTTTCGCCAAGATAAAACGTAATAAAAGTCAAGTTTAGATTAAGTACTATCAGTAAATGAGATTTTTTTTAAATATTTTATTGCAAATAATACATTGATGAAAAAATTAATAATATTTATAATCGACCCATTTATCATTCCACTGTCGTAATATGGATGTCCTCTCATATTGAGAGAATTAAGGATATAGTCAGCCACGCTAGCCAAGTGCGGATTGGGAGACTTCACACACCATAGATTTTCTTTTGATAAATCTAAGGTGTAAAGGTTTCCCTCACGATGTTTCATCGTTTGTGCGCTGAAAAATTTTTTTTATTGCAAACAGTACATTTTCCACTTCCCTGTAAATTATAACAAAAAGAATAATGCCTAATAATGTTCAATTAATGTAACTTATATACCTGTAAATTCATCACACACACACACGCACACACTCACACACACACACACACGCACTATCATCCTGTCATCGTCCACTGCTGGACATAGGCCTCTCCAATGGCACGCCACTGAGCTCGATCTTCTGCTCTATGCATCCAACCACTGCCAACCATTTTGCGTATATCGTCACTCCACCGAGCTGGAGGGCGCCCTACGCTACGTTTGCCAAAATTCATTTAATTACAATAAATTCATCGACAAATATATTTATACAAATACCAAAAAACTTCCTAAAAATATGTTCCATTACCTTTGTGTCATGGTACTAGTTTAAACGTAATTACCACATTTTTCTTTCATTTCAGACTATAGTGATTACGATGCCACCACATCTATACCTACAGTTCCTATACAAATCGATAACGCCCATTTGTTCAATCGTTCCTATGATTTATTTCTCAGACCTAATATACAGATATAATGAAGTCTCAGAACTAAGACTATCACGTGAGAATAAAAATATTTAAATCGAATTCATTTTTATGGAACAAGCAATTTAAATGTCACGCGTATATCAAGCATTTCCAAACGCTTTAAAATCCGATTGTTATAGTATAAAATGACGAAAAAAATCCATATATCCATACGAAACTAGCTAGCAAAGAATACATATTATGTTCCACTCGATAAATTATGTTTTTTATTCTTAGTAAGACAAATGAAAAAACATACAAATATGTTTACGCTTCCGCATATGACCTCATAAGATTATGCTTAAATGCATTTTTTTTTTTTCATTTTTAGTTGCCCTAACCTGCTCAATATTGATAGCGCCCTTTAGTACAAATTTTGGAAGTAGTATAAATTTCCCTCTTGTTATGTGGTATCGTTTCTGTTTAACCCTTTGCACTCGTACCCTTTTTAATATGCGAAGGAAGGGACGAGTCAAACGATAGCCGGTCACCAACGCACTGCTTTATTTCTTACACGCTTAGGCGGTGGACGCAGCCACGCGTGTCGCCTCTGCACGCTCGTTCCCCTGACGGCCGCCCGCTTCCGCGGGAGCTGAAAGGGCTAGACGAAGCCTAGTGCATGGTCGGCGAGTGACAACCAAAGACATCAACATCGTCTAACTACGGGGTGAGACCACCGGCGTCAGTTGACCCCCTGAGACTGCCCGGGTAAGGAGGGGAACCTCGAGGCCCGTAACCTCTCACCCATGCGGCGAAACCTGCCTCGGTGTATGGACGACAATAGTTGGTTAGTTGGCAGCCACGCACACATGCTTACATACTTAAGAGTTTCTGACGAAAAAACGTGTTTCGGAAACATCCTTTTATTAGCAGAACACGCAAGACTTAAAAATTGTGACGATCGCTTAAAAATTAAATTTATCACAATTTTAAGTTTTCTTATGAGACGCGACCCGAGCCCAGCAATGTAACGATAAATAGAATTGACGCTGATCATGAAATTTATTAATTAATATAAGCTAAGCGAAATGAGGAGAATTATTTTCCTATAAAAATTATGCAAACAACGGTCTGCCCGTAGTAGAATGATTCTCAGGGATGAAGGCGGAATGAACAAATAATTGGAAGGCGCCCGTCTGATGTGAAAATTAAAATGGGATCTACACAATTGAGTGGCTGTATTGATATTGAAGATAGGAAATGCTGATGGTGCAGAAATCGGTCTGTGGTGTGCAAATGGGGCTGCATAGGAAATCTATAGCATATTCGATCCGGGATTGAATATAACCTAATATTGACGCAAGACTAGCCTGTGGTACGCCTATTCATTCATATCACAACAGAGTTATATACTAAGTAATTTTACCACGAACCTTACCCCAAGAACTACATCATCATCGACATTTTTCCGAGGCCATAGGTAAATTAAAATACAAAAGTTTTTACTGAATACCGTAACGAATAATTATCTTAACTGTATTTAATATTGTTATTGATACAGTAAACTGTCTAGGTTTACTTGTGATTCAGTTAATAAAATTAGCTTGTGTAAGGTTTGGGAAGGGTGAAAGGCGTTACAAGATTCACCTTAGTAGCCCTAGGCAAACTCACCTGCCCTTGGTGCACCCTCATATACAACAGACTAGGGTCTGGTGACGAGCTGATGGTGGTAAGCTTAGTGTAGGTACGGAACAGTTAAATGACCTGGCCGCTGACGGGTAATAGAATATTAGAGGTGATGTCTTTTTAAAAGCAAATAAAGAAAACGTATAACTTCAAATTAATTGATAAATTGAGAACCAACAATTAGAAAATTAAAATATTTTATTTTTGTTCCATGTCATTTTCTGTTCCCTGTTTGATGATAATAAGTCACACAACACTGACATGAACAAAAATATTAATACTCCGATATTTAAATCTCAATAATAATATGCATTCCGAGGTTTTTCCATCGATGATTGTTTATCGGGAAGATTACGAAAAAAAGATAACGTACACATTCGTTCTCATTATAATATATTTTGTAACACCAATTAAGTTCTTATATAACAAGACCATGCCAAGCGACAAGGCTACGAAATCAATATGGCGGACGTAGATTGTTGAAGGCGCGTTATAAAACCCGGCATAAAATGTGGAAGATATAATATAGAGTTTGTGCTTGCCATATTATTATTTCTCACATTAAAATATAGTCTGTCCCTAATAATTGATAAACATTTTATCAATTCACAGGAAATGTCAATATTCGATTAAAAAAAAAGCGTTTACTTGGAAGATATGATGATTACGCACATGGGTAAATACTTAATTCGAATAATTCCTTTCACAATATTATTTTTCTGCATTAAATCCATTCATTAACCGATGCCAATAAATTGCCATTTCGGAAAGAATGCAAAGTATGCCATATTCACTTCGTAGTAAGCAACGACATCTAG